>MU756683.1:14971-125571 GCA_026770625.1 Nicotiana glauca
GAGTAGGGGTAGGGGTGGGGATGGGGTTGAGATTCTTTATTTTTGGTGAGTTTCATGGGTTGTATTTGGGCTATTAAATGGGTCAGAATGAGTTATAAAAAAATAATGAATTAACTTGAGCTTAACCCAAATTGACAATGAGCTAAAATGGTTGTAGCACAACCCATTAATCTCTAGGCTAGTTAGGAAGTTAGATGAATTTGGACTCAAATTAGCACCCCTACCTAAAACTCTATTGAAATCAGCCAAGAATTAGCTCTAAAACCCAGCAAAAATAACTCTGTTTTCCAGTGAAAATCAGTTACAAAATTGTCCTAAAAATCATCCTTCCACCTCCAAACACCACCACTAAAGTTGCTGGATGGGGTCGAGGTTATTTGGGTCAAGTTGAGGTCCATGTCATGCCTCTCAGGTCGCGGTTTTATTCGCAATTCTGGTGTTGTCGCTGAATTCCATTACTGCTAGCTAAACAACTATTTTTGTTGAATTAGATCTTGCTCAAATAAAGGTCCATCCTCCATTCTACTTTTTCAATTAGGCCACGAACTTGCTCTTATTTACTATATACTATTTGAGATGTCTTTGTTAGAAGTGACTATTTTATCATCATGCGATTGTTTGGTGATTCGCTTACGTTCCTTGAATTGGTGAGATCTCGGTTCATTATTATTGTTTGAATTTAATGCGACTATGTATTGTTAATATTTTAATTATTATAGTAAGTTATTCTCATGTTAAAAGGTTTCATTATAGGTGTTTGGATTTTAACAGTGATATTCTAATTTTAAGGGATTTGGCTAGATGGGATTCTGGCCACTTCATTTCATTATAGGTTTCATTATTGTTTCTGATGGGATTCTAGAGATTTTGAGTTTAAAATATTTTTCCATGCTTGATTTTTCTACATATTCGTTTTAGTAACATTAGGAATAGAACAATGGGTTGTAGCGTTAACTCCAATTTTTAGCATTTCTTTAAAATAAATTCTTGTCAGCTAAATCAGACCGCCTCTCAGCATATCGTGATTATGTATACGTTCGCTAACATAATTGCGAATTTAATTCTAACAAAAATTACTCGAGGGATGCATTCGCGCAACTTCAACCAATTTTTTCTTAATAAAATCAACAAAAGCGTTATTAATTGTGGACACGTTCGCGTGACATGATTTTTTATGCGCCAAAGGAAAGAGTATACGTACACGTAACTCAGTCCTTTAATTACAAATATTCAAGTAATTTTAAAACCGATAAAAATATAAATGCACATAGGTCCTAAAATGATTAGTTAAACAATTTAGGCCAAATAATAATCACTAAGCGACCGTGCTAGAACCATGAACCTGGGAATGCCTAACACCTTATCCCGGGTTAACAGAATTCCTTATCTAGAATTTCTGATTCGCAGACTTTTTAAAAATAAAATTTCCTCGATTTGGGATTTAAAATAAACTTGTGACTTGGGACCGTAACTTATTCCAAGTGGTGACGCTGATTAATATATAATCCCATTTCGAATAATGTCACTTAAATTGAAAAAAATCCCCTTATATGCCCCTTCCGGGAGGGGGGAGGGTGTGAAAAAGGAGGTGTGACATCTCTAATAGGGGAAAATCACATGCTCATAGAGGTTATGGGTAACATTTATCTTTGAAAATTTTCGGAATCCGAGCACGTGGGTCCGTGGGTGAATTTTAAGAATATCTAATTTAGGTTGGTTAATTACTCTAATAGCTAAATTGCGTACTTGTGAGTGTATATTGATTAATTTATATAACATTTGGCTAGTTTCAGATTTATTAGCACCAAGTATAGGCTTTAGAGCGGATTTCTGGACCGGAAGTGAGCTTGAGAAAGAGATAAGTCTCGTGCCTAACCTTGTAAGAGGGAACTCATCTGCTGATGTTTACCTTGATTGTGTATTACTTGTGTGGGGAGCTATGTATGCACGAGGTGATGAGAGTCCGTGCGTAGCTATATTCCGTGATATGTCCGGGTAGTCTTAAATCCATATTATGCTTTAATTGTACTATTATGTTTATTATGCATATTGATTGTCTTGAACAGAGATGAGACAATGGATTTTAAAGTTACAAATTCTCGGTTTAGAGTTATTTTTTTTTTTGGAAGAGTTGAGGAATACATAATAACTTTGTTAATTCCATGTCCACCCGCGTCACAAGTACTTTTGTGAGCAAGGTAAACTTCCGTAATCTCATGGGAGGGTCCGTTCACCTCGGCAGTATAGTAGATGCGTCTATGGTTCATGTCGTTTGACCCTCGGCAGTGCACATAGTAATTTTGATCGGCCTTACGACCTCGGCTTAAATCGTCCGTGGTGATACTTAGAGCCTGATTACACTTAATATTATTTTTATGACTTAAGATGTTATAATTTAGTTAATGGCCTGAACGTGTTAATTTTAGCATGTATCAATTGGAAAATTTTAAATTGACTATTAGTTAAAGAACCATTTATTATATTGTTATTGTTCGTGCAATCCATGCCTATGTAGAATTCCAATATTTTTATTATTTTCCCATATAAATTGTCGATGTCGACCCTCGGCACTACTTCATCGATGTTAGACTGGATACTTACTGGGTACATATTATTTATGTACTCATGCTACACTTCTACACTAATCGTGCATGATCGGAGGCAGATGCATATGGCATTTATTCTGGCGCACACCCACAATGCCCTGAGGCATAGTGGTGAGTTGCTCTCTAAGTCCGGTCAGCATCACACGTAGTCTCTCTTTTGCATTTACTTCCTATCTATCTTACTTCAAATAGTAGCATAGGTATTTTGTATATTTTACTACTTGCTCATACATTTGTTACACTAGATTTTTGGAAGATGTTGGTAGACACTTTATGGTTTCGAGCATTTATTTCATCGTATTTACTCTTTCATTAGCTTATGCTTAACTTACCTTTAACTTTCCATTTCTCACCTATTTTATAAATAAGAATTAATTACTTTGAAATTTTTTAAAAGGAATAAATGCATTACTAGTTCACCATTGGCTTGCATAGCGGCGATGTTTGGCGCTATCACGACCTATAGGAGAAAATGGGTCGTGACAACATGGTATCAGAGACTGGTTCACGTAGGTCTTACAAGTTATGAGCATGATATCTATGTTTGAACTTTCAGAACAATTAGAAGTTAAACCTATAGGCAGGATTTCTATGAGTGAATTTGCACAAATCGTAAATAAATTCCTATAAGGCATGATTTCTACCCTTAGTGCATAAAAAATAAATCCCTCCCCTTTTTACTAAATTTCCGAGTTTATACAAATTATTACAGTTCAAAAGAAATAAAAGTGGAATTACAAAGTACATCAAGAATCCTCAGCTACATCCGAGCAGCCTAATTCAGACTTAATGTCTAATAATATGAGATTAAGCCACTTCCGAGATTCAGATTTCCAAGCCTTCTCTCATCTAGGGTATTTTCAGAGATCCAAAGGATTTCAGGAACCCCAGGCAGTGCATACACCCAAGATGTTAATCAGAAATTTGAGTTGTGCATTGTGGAAGGGCCAACCCTTATGTGTCCAAGTTCATATGGAGCTCAAGGGTCCCTAGGCAAGGCTCACACAAGAGGGGCAAAGACTAAGTTCTAAGAGTGAGTGCAAGTGCAATAAAAAAAGGGGGTAGGGAATACCCAGGCAGGCTGGTGGTCATGCCCAGCCATGAAGTAGCCTGGCACACCCCTGACCAAACTTGTTGGCCAAACATTTAGAGAGTAAAGACCTACTGGAGGTCGAGCTATGGCTTGAGAAATAACTAGAATACTGTCAGGCCAAAGCTATTACTCAGCATACATAATAAGGGAATAGGGATAGGAAACTGACAAAGCTTAGGGTCCAGTTCATATCCATGGACAATAACTTCAAATATTGACATGTTTCTGAACCATAACTTAAAGCACATAAGGGGATATGGGAGTTTGGGATTCATAAGGTAGCAAATAAATAACAAGTGACTGATAGAGTGCACACATAGATAAACATTAATTTGCAAAGGAAAGAGAACATATTACAGCATGCTAGTAACATATCTAGACTACAGAAATATGGGTAGAAGTAGACAGGAATGACAAACTGGAGTAATTAAAGAAAACATATTTTTGTTGAGGCATGTAAACTAAATAGGACATACCAGTAGAGAAGCAAAGTACAAAAAGGTAAAGCTAACACAAGTCCACAGTCTAGCCTTGGCTTTCAGCCGACTAGGCAAAGCAACAACACAAGTAGTAGTAAAGAAAGATAGAGTTTTAAGTGTAAGAGTGTATTTTTGAACTCAAATTGTTCTTGTGTCTTTAAAGAAAAGAGGGTAGGGTATATCTAGTTTTGAAAATGATTGAAGAATAAGGTAATAAGTAAATTTTTAACACAAACATGGAAACAATCACAAGTCAGAATCAATTAACACAAGACTTCCCTTTAATCAAGGGATTATTGTTCAAACGAATATTAACAAGGTCAAGATAAGGAAAGAAAATAAGTCTTTAAGCAGAATGGTTGTTGCCATAAAAGGAGCAGTAAAATCATATAGTAGGTGTTTAAGTCTAAATACAGGATTGTACTTGTTTTTGAAAAGGGTTTAGTAAGGCCAAACAAAGAAAGCGAATCAATTAACACTTGACAGAAGATTAAAAATTAGAATTTCACGAAAAGAAAAGTTTTTGAAAAAATCAATCATAGAAGGAACTCAGTATATATAAATGAATGCACAAGTAATAGACATGTGAAACCAAGTTATGGCAAAATAACAACATATAGTAGTAAAAGAGAAGGCATTCAAAGCATGATAGTCAGGTTTCAGTGTTTAACAATAGAGAAGAAGATCAGAAGCATGCAAAGAGTTGAGTAAAAACCATAGTTGAGTTTGACAGGTAGTAAGAACTCAGAACCAAAAGAGTGAAATGAAGAAAGGATAATTGAAGCACATTGCAATTTCAACAGCCGAGTTGCACAAATAATTTCAAAGAAATCGAATAGTCCCCAAAGAAACTCGGGTTTTTCGAAAATTAATTGAGTTTAGAGGAGATAAGCAGATAAACAAATAAACAGATTTAGAATTTCAGATAAACCCTAAAAAATTAGGGCTTTCACTATGCTAACTCAGATATAGAAGAAAGGTAAATCAAGAGAATATTAACAAACAGAAACTCAAACAAAATCACAAGATTAGGGTTTTCAACATGCTAACTCAGAAAAAAAAAAAAAAAAAGGTAAATCAAACGAATATTAACAAATAGACCAAGAAAATCAAACACAGTCCCCAAATATAAGGGCTTTCAACATGCTAACTCAGATAGAAACCACATAAACAAAACATAGTAAAACATGTCAAGAATCAGCAAAGTGATTCGAAATAACTTAACATGCAACCCTAGATGAAGAATAAAGAGTTTCTGAAAGCAAAAATTAAAGAAACTTCGAAAAAATGCATAGAAGGTTTACACACACATAGATCCAGAACAAATCTAAAAATAAATCGAAAGAACCTCAGAGATTAGCATTTCGTAAGAAACCCAGGTGATGAGAAAGGCTTTGGAAACCATCGATCTGAGCAGGAACGTTGAAGGTCGAACTCGAATAGCCATGACTGGCCGGACAAAGGTTGAAGATGACCGGAGAACAGTCATCGGGCAAAAGCTTGGTCGGAAACCTTCAAGATCTGGTCATAGGACATTAGAAACGAGCACGCAGAAGCCATGAAAGGCTAGTATAGGCCTCCGATGAGCCGGAGAAGCCATAGATTAGGTTTTAAGTGAGAGGCGGCGGCTAGGGTTTGAGGTGAGTTGAGAGAGATTTGGGGGAGGAAGGGGATTCAGAAGCGGCGGTCGAGGAAAAAATGAGGTAGGGTAAAGGGGTTGTTTGAATTAAAAAGGAAAGGGAGGAGGGTAGCCGTGATCAACGACTAGGATTAAACGGGTTAAATGGGGACCGGGTTGGGTATGATAAGAAGGGGGTATGGGTCGGGTTGTAAGTGGTAATTGGGCTGGGTATTTTGGGCTCAATTTGGGTTAATTGGGGATTAAATTGATGTTATATTTGCAATTGAAATGGCTATGTGTTAAATCGCCAATTTTCCCCTTTAATTTATATAAAAATTGTTAAAAATGATTTTAAATAAATTAAAAGAATTGAACTAATTAATAATATATATAAATATTAATCTAAAAATACTGGAAATAATTTTATAAGTGTAAAATGTCATTAATCGTAATATAGACTATAATTGCAATTTTATGCAATTTAACTTTAAGAATACCAAATAAATTTGTAAAAAATATGCAAAAATCATATTAATTACATTTTGGTGTAAATGTGAGCATTAAATGAGTTATTCACCAAAAATAATAATTTTGAGAATAATTATTGGATTTTGTTATGTTAAAATAGGCAATAAATTAGTTTAAAAATCTTTAAAAATGCCAAAACTCTTGGGTGTGCTTATACATGCACAAATATGATATTTTGGAAGTATTTTGGGTATAAAAAATACTTAGAAAAAAATTGGGTATCAACAATCTCCCTCCCGAACGACTGGACTGATGGGGCCTCCTACTGTATAAACCTGGTCTCATGTGGCTGCTCTGCTGATAACTGTGGACAGATGGTGGTGTGCTCACTAAGGACTGAGCGTATGACTGGGATGACCTTGATAACCCTCTCCCCTGAGCGGATCTATCTGAGTGACCCACTGATCGGGCCTTGTTACTCTCCCTTTCTGCCCGTATCTTCAACTTCCTAGCTTCTGTGGCCTGAGCGAATCCCACAATCTTCCCATAATTCATATCCGAGTGCAAGGCCAATGTAGTAGAAATCACCAAAGGACTAAGGCCGTGAACAAATCACCTAACTCGAGCATCCATGGTCGACACTAACTGAGGTGCATACTTGGAATCTCACAAATTCCATGTGGTACTCCTAAACACTCATTCTACCCTGCTTGAGGACCTCAAACTCAATGGAACAGGCTGCCATTGTCTCGGCAGGCAAGAAGTGGTCCATAAAGCATCTACAAACTCATCCCATCTAGTCGGAGGCCTTCCCTCCCCACGGGAATCTTCCAAAATCTCAAACCACGAATGCGCCTCTCCCCTCAACCTGTAAGAAGCCAACTCAACCCCCTCTATTTCTGTGGCCTTCATCACTCGAAAGGTCTTATACATTTCATCAAGGAAATCCTGCAGATCGACCTCTAGGTCTGTGCCTGAGAACTTTGGAGGGGCTAACCGCAGAAACTGGTGGACTCTGGAGCTGGTGCAATACCCCTGTATCCTGGCGGACATAGCGGCATCATGAGATCTATGGTCCTGGGCGGCCACTAACTGGGTCAACATGCGGATGTATCCTCTAAGGTCCCAATCAGAAAACCCGGGACCGGAAACTAGAATTGTATCAGAATAAGGAATATTAGCGGGAGGGATGGCAACATCCTCTGCCGCTGCATGAACAGGAACACTCTGGTCTGGGACAGACAGGCTAGGTAGAGTCAAGACCGGGGAGTCACTCTCTCCCAAGGCATCAGCTACATGATTCATAGCCTCACCTGGGATGGAATTGGCCCCAAGGCTAGCTCTTTTCTTATGTGCCATTACTGAAAAATTTAGAACAGAGCACGAGTTAGACATAGATACTTTCACGTTTCATTTCACTCCACGATACAGAATAACAAAGAAATGGGCAATTTCCTAAATGTCCATGCAGCCCCCTACTTATAGATGTAGTCGACAACACACCGATACGAAGGGCTCTATTAGACACCGCTCCGATACATCCTAGGATACTTTAAAACCTTAGGCTCTGATACCAAGTTTGTCACGCCCTAAAACCGAGGGGCGCGACTGGCACTCGACCGAGTAGCCCCAGTCAAGTGAACTCGGGTGCCTTTCCTATCCCACACGTTACCCAGTGATTTCAATACTTATTATTCAAGTGAAACATCCATTTATGATTAAACACATTCTTACGAGTCATAGTAATATACATGCTTACTTTACGTGATCTACAAGTTATACTACCCAAAATACATAAGTACCTAACCCACTTTTTCCTGTCTACGGAGCCTCTAAGGATACAAAAGAGTGTTACAATACTTGCCGGTAACAAGGCTCTATGTATACCTTACACAAATACCAAAATAAGACTCCAGGGGAAAAAATGGCACGGGCCACGCAGGGCCTTGAGAGGAAAGGGGATCACCAATACAGCTGATGGAAAGTGGAGGAGGTGCTACTGTCGGTGGACTGGAGTACCTGCTATAGAATCACGTACAATCATAACAACAATGTAGAGCCCCCGACAAAAGGGAAGTCAGTACATTTGAATTGTACTAGTATTAATTAACAAACTTTATGCCAAGTACAATCAAATAATACAAAGTTAAGAGACAGTAATAAAATCAACAAGCATTGCACGTAGGAAGAAACAACTAAAATCAAAAGTTCCACAATCTCTCCTTTTCCCTTTCCAACATTTCCATATTCAAGAGTTTCATATATTTTTATTTCAATAGTGATTATAGTCAGTTTTCCACTCTTATTACCTCGGCCACCCTTATCACCTTAACCTACACCTTATTACTTTGTGTTGCGACGCGCAACCCGACCCCGCCCGACAATCACATTTTGTAATCACAACCACAAACAATACTTCACAAGAATCATCATTTCAAGGAAACACAAGTTCATATTACAATTCATACATTTGGGCCCAAGGCACCGTAACTTTCACCAAACAACAATTTATGTACAAGGTGTTGTCGTAATTATTTAACTTATTTACGTCATTTCACAATACCCTCTTTTATTACTTACTATGCAGTGTTTTTGGCCACTATAAAAATTTGGACACATTAACATTCTTTCCTTTGTCAACACATACTTCCACGTCGGTATCCTTAAGTATTTACAAACATTACACATAATAAGGTAGGTACATCAACTCACTTCTCACAATCACATATAACATGGTGGTATGGAAATCAACTAAGACAATCAATAAACATATTTTCATACAAGGTACACATACCGTATGCTCGTCACAACAAGGGGATTCTACAAGAGTTAAAGTTAGCCATACATACCACGTTTAAGTTTTCCTTAAGTTACTACGACATTTTAGAAATTCTAGCAATACCAATCTACTTGAGACATAACAAAATAGAACACAAATTAGGAAGGTATTCATGGTTTCAACTCATTTGAGCATTTTATCGAACACTAGTTGAGCATCTTGATTTTTAATTCCTTTTACAAGACATCCTTCATTCCCCAACCCCGTCTTTATTTATTTATATACATCAATCTTCCCACAAGCCTAATTAGTACATGCATGTATACATAATACTATTACCCCAAGAATCATACCTCAATAATCCATCTCACAATCTCTACATTACCAACACAACATAGGTTAGCATCTATGGCTTCCAATCACTATCCCATGAGTTACAATAATTAATCCATACTCGTATTACCATAATAACTCCATATATGTAAGTCTAAGGTGTAGGATTTACCTTTCTGAAAGAAATCTTGCAAAATCCTTCTTTGGGTTCTTGAAGGAATTTCTTGAAAAATCTAAGTGTTTATGTGAAGATTTCATCAATATTAATGTATAAATGATTGAATTTCACACCAAGATCATAAGGATTACTAACCTTGAAAATGGGAGGGGTTGGAGGTCTTGGTAGGATAAAGAAATCTTGCCAAATTTGAGCTTGAATGACAAAAATGAAGGAAAGGTGATACCCCCTTCGGTTTTTACACTGACTAGGGGTATTTTAGACATTTCACATGTTCCCCCGCGGTCCGCGGCATTCCACCTTGGTTCACCCCGCGGTTCCAGGAAAGAAGCCCTACGGTCCACCCTGTGGCCGCGCGCCTGGGCACGCTGGTGACGCATGTCCGGTAAAATTGTCATAACTTTCTGTATATACCTCCAAATGACAAACGATTTGATGCGTCGGAAACTAAACTCAAAGTTATTTAATTTTATAGGTTGTTCATCCCACAACTCTTCATATACACGAATATATGCTCTTCCAAAGTGAGGACTCGTGCAAACTTATTTCAAATCTTAGCCTATTATGAAATTTTCAAACATGGCTTAGACTTAGGCTTCCCTTTGGACCTCACATCACGTATTTCATGACTCATACACTTATTCACAATATCCAATTCATCTACATCATATTTAAAGCACATAAAATATTACAATTACTCTACCTGGCACCCCGAAATCCTATATCACCTAGCAAAGTTTTTCGGGGCCTTACATGCTACTTTGTGCGATTGAATCTTTGTGGTTCTTCCTGTAATATTTAGCATGATTGCCTATTTATCCAAACCTATGTTTCACTGTGTTAGCCAATATGTTTATTGCAGTTCTTAAGTCTTGTGTGTTCTTAAATATCATGCTTATCACTAAGTATGATTTTAATTTAGACGCTAAATCAGTATTTCTATTTGTTCTATTAACTAACATGATTGCCTTCATCCTTCTTATTATATGCTCATGTTTCAAGTGTATTCTGTTCCCAACCCCTTATCCTGCTCCTTTTTGTGTAACTATTTGTACATCTAGAACTGATTGATAAACTGAAGTTAAAACTCAGCAATGTGATGTTTTTGCGACTATGCTGTTGTTTACTGAACCTTTCTTTCCCTCAAAAGGGTTTCAACATCTTTTTCACGCCTAAAATGTTTCTTAAAACTATTACTACTCCTAAAGTATTTTCACTCCTAAAGATTTTACCTTTATACTGTTTAAAAAAAATCCACTATCTCAAGCACTCTCAGTTATACTATTAGATTACTTAAGTTCTGCCTCTTTAGTGTGTGTAATGCCTAGGAATCCACGAGATGCCTCCAAACTCTTGCACACTGCACATAACTACTCTTCTATTTAAAAGGATCTTGGTGCGAGCATTGCCCGAGGTCCCTGAAGCCCTTGGGAACTTTAATGTACCAGGATAACTTATTAGACATCGTGAGACTATGGTATCTGGGACAGTTGAAGGTCTGGCATTTCCAGGTTGACTTTGGGCCTATTTTAGGCTTACTATAGTATATCTTTTATTCATTATGTAATTTATTTATGCTCTATAATAATAATCATTGTAAACAGATGTTGGGAAAATTAGTAAAAGGGAAGGGGATACTTATATGATTTTTGTGAGGTAAATCGGGTAGATATCATGCCTTTAGGTTTACTATGCTTACTTGCATTAGAAATCATGCCTTAGGTTTATTATGTTTACTTGCTTTAGAAACCATGGTTTTATGATTATTTGGCATACTTGAAAACATGTTATAGGCTCAGCACCTCATTTGTTATGAAATTCTGCTTCGGCATAATCATGATCACCTAGAAATTCTGTCATTAAATTACTACAATAATCCTGCTTAAAAAAAACATCCATTCGTTATGTGCATTAGAGATTCTGCTTTAGGACTTTTATTGCATTCACTTTAAAATCATATCTACATCGCATAAATCAGTAACCATCCTGTTTAAAAGCAATCCCCACGCCTAGATATCATGTTCTAAGATTAAATGTATGTAAACCAGCTCTATAATGTTCAACACCTAGACCATCATGCCTATATGACTTAACAAGTTTAAAACTGTTTGTTTTAAATTGATCTTTATTACATTTTAGACAGTGTATTTTTGGGGTATCTCCACCTAGACAAGCCCGTAGGTAATTAAAATCTTATAAAACCAGAAAATATGTCGTGCTTATTTGTGAACAGCCCAGATTCAACAGATTCTAAAATCTGTAGGCAAACTGATTGGGTCTTTAACGCTTTGCCTTCGCCTACCTAGATATCCTGTTCTAGGACCTCTGTAAAACATCTAAAATTTGTTGTTTGAAACATGCACTTGCTTGCTCTATTTGCGGTGGTAAAATGTGATTCTTTTAACTGTTATATATTTTATCTAGTCCTACGTGTTTTGTTTGTCACCTACAATTTTCTTCTTTTAATTACTGTAAGAGAATCTAGATCCACCTTAACTAGAAGTCCTAAACACCTCCGAGACTATATCAGTAAAGGGATAGGTAATGCACGCATAACATACATCTTAAGGTTGCTAGAATGCTTTAGGCTATGACCAAGGGGAGGGTAATTAGGTAGCAAAGGATATGATGACCTGTATGCTAATGCCACGTGTAACTCCTCTATTTGAGTAAGGCTTACCGGGTATTGTACATATGTGACCCCCTTTACCCCGTTTGAATAAACTTTATGTGTTTATGCACTTTGTTTCTTCAATAACTTAGTCACATAATTTGAGTTCGAACGGGACCCACTGTTGTGGACTGTGAGGGGTGCCTAACACCTTCCCTCAAGGTTATTTCGAGCCCTTACCCAAGTCTTTGGTAATGCAAACCGGTTGTATGAGTTGTTTGCTCTAGGTACCCTACTGCACCTTAATCCGTTAGGTGGCGCTTCAAATTCAAATACCTAATTCCCAAAAAGAAATGAGTTGTTTCCAATGAATGTCGAAACCCGGACTTCGCGAGAAAAAAGGGCGAGCGACAGTATGGCGACTCTACGGGGGAAATTTTAGGCTCTTACCATAACAAACTTGTTTTTGTGAATTAGTCGTAAGCATGCTTTATCCTATGCACCCTCCCACCTATTTGAATTTAATTGCTTATTTTCAAGTATTTATTATTTCCTTTATTTTCCTAAACTGACTTGTCTCTTTGTTTGTTTTTGTAGCTGTTGTTCAATTATTTATGTATACGGTGAAATTGAAGGGTCCAATTTCTTTTCATTAAGGCACTTTGAAAAATAACTTCGAAGGCTCGAGTCCACAACTGAGTCTCCTCCCTCGAAGGTAGTCGACACTCGACCTATGGATAGTAATGATCACGGTATTGGTGGAAATAGGGAGTTCCCAAGGCATACGCCTAGGACTGACAGAGCCTAGTGGACTACTCTAAACCCGAATCAGGGTGTCATATAGCTGTCCCATCTCTATATCTTTGTAATTAATGCATTTTGTACTATGTTGGGATTTCCCTAATATATAAAGGGGATCCTTGTCATTTTGCAGACATCTGGTGGCTTCATACTAAAGACATAAGAACATTCTCCCTACTCTCTAACACATTCTCTTGGTATTATTTCTTCCATTTATTATCTTCATTATTGTTCATCATTTATTGCTTATCTTTGGCCAAAAAGAGCCTTCTTTGATTTTATTATAACTGTTAGTCGCCCTCCAACTGCCTTCAATAGCTCCAAGCCGAGCATCAGGATCGACCTCGAGGCCCCCGAATTGACAATCTTGAGGCCTCGATTGTTAACCTATTGGTGTGGTTATCACCTTATTCAAATTTCTTGTCTCATTACCATGTCTCACACATAACATCGACTGCATAAAAACTAGCATAAACATAGATCACATATTTTTAGAGTCCCATAATCAAATTTAATCGTTATTACCATTTTCACGGCAAATATTTTGGCGCCCTCCGTGGGGCTAAAAATAATAGTGATTATTTTCCTACTGGTTTTATTACACAATGCAAGTTATCTTTCACACATTTTCTTGTCCAAGATCTTCAATTTCAGGTCAAAATGCCTAACTCTGTAAATGGAGGTGAAAAAAACCATCTTGAGAACCATGGAGAGAACGGTGTGACTGCTCCAGGTGTTGGTGTGCCACCACAAAACCTTTAGAATACACTAGGACCAATTCCAGTGGACGTAGGTTCACACGATGCCCAATGGGCCGATATAAGCTCACACGCCAACAGGACTGTACGCCAAGGAGATCAATAAGAAGCTCAGAAAATCCCAACTAGGAAAGAACATGAGGTTGGCCTTCATGTTATTTTAAAAATATTGCAGATATTGCTCAACTGCAAAGTCACTAGAAAACTCCTAACACGGTAGCACCGGGGATAGCTCCCCCAGCCGAGCAGGTGCCGGAGAGATCAAGCAACAACGGGTCGATAGCCGATCCCATCATCGTAAAGATGCTTGAGGACCTCACCAGAATGATCGAATCGAACGAGAAAATGATAGAAGCCAATGATAAGAAGGTCGAGACTTACAACTCTAGGGTCAACCAAATTCCAGGAGCACCCCGATCTTGAAAGTTATGGACTCCAATAAGTTCGTATAGAAGTTGTTCTCACAGGAAACGACCCCAAAACCCATTCCAAAGAAGTTCAGAATGCCAGATTTTCCATAATATAATGGTATCTCGGATACCAATGAGCACGTTAGCGCTTACACCTTTGCAATGAAGGGAAACGACCTAAGGGACGACGAGATCGAGTCCGTCTTGCTGAAGAAGTTTGGGGAAAAACTTTATAGATGGGCAATGATGCGGTATCACAACCTGGCCCAAAATTCTACAGATTCATTTACCATGTTGGCGGATTATTTCATAAAGGAACATATTGGTACCATCAAGGAAATCTGATGTCTTCAAGATTTAACAAAGGGATAATGAGATACTGCGAGAGTTCGTATCTCGCTTTCAAATAGAACAAATAGAACTACCACTAGTCTCAGATGACTAGGCGGTATAGGCCTTCACTCAAGGTCTGAATGAACGAAACTTGGTGGCTTTGAAACAGCTAAAATAGAACCTGATCGAGTACCTGATCGTGACTTGGTCAGGTGTTCATAACTGATACCAGTTGAAAATTAGGGTCGAGGATGACAAGTTAGGGGCCCCCTCGGGTCAGTATACCCAAGCAGGCTTCTGGCAAAGGATCCAACAACATACAAAGAAAGGTACCAACAATACAACGAAGACAGGAGAAATGCCTCGGGGTGCAAAATACCCCACAACGATCGAATGATGGATCGAGGATAGAATCGCCGGGGACTCATCAATAGAGCCGGATATAATAGGCACATAGTGCCAACAGAGACACTTTGCTTATCATAATACAAATTCAATATCGACGTATCAGACATTGTGTTCGCCATCAGTAAAATCAGAGACGCCAGGTGGCCTCGGCCTGTACAGTCAGATCCGTCACAAAGGAATCATAACTTAGTGTGGGAATTTCACAACATGCACGGCCACATGATCGAGGATTTCCACCAGCTCCGAGAAGAAGTAGCCAAAGTACTCAACAAGGTTCACCTCCGAGAATTCCTAAGTGACTGGACAAAAAATCAGTTTCGGGAAATAGAGGTGCCCAAGGAGAGCGAAACGAATGAGCCACAACATGTCATCCACATGATATTGGGAGGCACCGATGCCCCATAGGATCCCATGATGAGAAGAACAAAAATTTATATCACCAAGGAAAAACAAACTCTGGGCTACATACCCGAGGATTCCCTCAAATTCAGCGATGAGGACATCGAGACCTTGTGTCAACCTCACAACGACGCACTAGTAATCTCTTTCCTTGTAAAACATTAAAATATAAATGTGTACTTGTGGATGCAGGTAACTCGGTCAATTTTATCATATTAAGGGTGGTAGAGCAGATTGAATTGCTTGACATTATGACATGACTGACTAGACGGTTCATATGTTTTGTCATTTTTGTTACGACGTATCGAAGTAGGAATCAAGAGCTCTTGTTGTTTCTCGTTGCTTACTCTTAAAGAAACAAGGGGACTATTTGTATACGGGTAAAACCGGGAATATAATAAACCCCAGTCCCTGACATGATAAGCAAAGCTTGGGAAATGATAAGAAGGGGCCAAACTCGACGTGAAATTCTCATAGAGTTATAGTTCTGGGTCATAATGCCCACCCTCGAGAATATCGGGCTTATGGTTCGGGATTGGTCTAAGATTTGGATAACTTCGAAGAATATTGTCAGGTAATTAAGCACGACCAACAGAAGGTCGTGATGTCCATTACAGTCCAGATATCACGGCAGGGATCTCCACATGTATCGATAAGAAATTGGCAATCAATTAACTAGATGATTTTTTCCTTTTATTAGAATTGTACCTAGAGTGAGACTCTCCTACTAAATAAAACAGGTCTGATGATTCATAACATACGTTGTATCACATGTTCCAAGTTAATATATTATAATGTTTCTCTGTTATTAGCTCATTTCAAGTTCATCGGTGCTGGCCACAGTGAGCCCGGATCGAGGGTAAACATTTCACTAAGGCTGAAACTATCCTATGCGTGTGGTTGGGATTTATTTTTACCTTTACTTGTTGAATCTGACCTAATTTATTACTTTGTGTCAAATTAATCTGTGTATCCTTAAAATTACTTTATTCGATTTTAAGGGTAAACAACTATTGTTTCAATCATCTTCTCCATGAAATAATATGAATAGATAAAGATGAGAAAGAAGACAGAAAAAAAAACCTAGAGCAAAAAAATTACAAATGGATACTCCACATAAAAATGGAAAAAGGAAAAAATAACCACTAAATAAAAAATAAACACTGAAATTTTTTCCCGGAAAAGCTCTTAAATTTATAAAGGCTATGTATTTTTTTTGAAACTACAAAGGAAACATGATCAATATGTTGGATTACTTTAATCAAAGGAAGCAAGTACCCTAAGACTAGTTTAATAAAAAAAAAATATACGATCTACACATCAACAATAAAATAAACATTTCACACTTTTCCCCTTAAGAAAAACGTGAATTCTAACCAAGAAATTCGGCCAGTGCAAAAAATGTTAATTTTTTTTTAATTTAATACCAATAAAGACTAAAAATTATTTCAATTGAAACTTTGACTCTATTCCTTATACAATCAGACCTTTCTATCAGGATCCATATATAACAACCATTCACTATAAAAGTCAAGTTTTCGTCAGAACCGATTTTTATGTTATATTTTACCTCTCTATAACAGAGTTTTACATATAACAACAATCATGTTTATAGAAAAACTCTCTTTGTAAAATTAACTCTATATAACAATCATATATAATCTTTTAGGTTACTAATAATAATTCTTAAAACATGCATACAATCTTTTTCATTGCACAATAGTTTCTATTTTCCATTAGGAAAAAATTTGAAGATTTGCACATAATATCTTTTCCTTTGGACAAATGCCAAAATATATCTATATAGTAAATTTAAATTTTAAGATCTTAGGTCATCTTCAAGAAGGACCTATTGGATATTTTTTTGCTGAAACAGGCTACAATTACAAAGTTTTTCCATTAATCCTGAAAGAATTTATTTCTCTAAGTAGCTTTATATGTGTGCCTTTGAGCTTAAATTTTTATACATTTAGTCAAGACTTATAAAAAATATGTTATATTTCTTCAAATATTTAACTAGTGAAGTATGCATAGCCTTTAAGATTTTAAATTTGAGTAATTTTCTTATTTTTATATTTAACACTAGAATGGATAAATAATTGTTATTTGGATAATTTTGTATATAACAACCAAAAAAATATTTAAACTTAAAATGTTGTTATAGGTATATTATCACGACCCAAAACCCATGATAGGTCGCGATGACACTTAACGACGCCATTAGGCATTCCCACAAGTGAACCTACGATTTAACCACCCTTATTAACATTTAAAACAAAAGTTTTATTTTTAATAGAATGAAATAAGTAAGATTTCATGCAACCGTACATACTCTTTCTTAAGAAAATACAAGCGTGAGAAAATACATCCGTTGAAGTGATATCAATGATAAGTATAACCGTACTTAAATGCTAAAAGCTCCCATAGAAGTGAGTTATGCGCCCGTGTGACAACCAGTAGTACTTGTCTAAGTAGCTCCACATTCAATGCAAAAGTCTAGCATGAGTACGGAAAACATCACGTACCTAGTACGTATCTACTTTAACCTCGAAGAAGCAGTGACGAGGTGTCGACTTGACATTTACTAGAGGTCAAATAGTAGTAAAAACACATAAATGAGACATGGTGAGTGTACAACAAATAGCAACGATGGAAATAAAAGAAATTACAGTAATTCCGCACATGAGTCTATATCAAATCACTACACATGTCTTAACCGGCCCTGGAGGCGCCAGTCTCAAATATTAAGCACGAAGCTGCAGAGGAGAAGGACCCGATTCCATAAGAATAGTGGTTCTCAGTACTTTTGAGGCGAATGAACCGATCCCCTAAGAATAGTGTTACCAACATGCTGAGGCGAACAATCCGTTCCCATAAGAATAGTATTACCAACTTGCCGAGGTGAACGTCTCGATCCCATAATAATAGTGTTACCAACCTGCCGAGGTGAACGACCCGATCCCATAAGAATATTGTCTCCAACCTGTTGAGGTGAATGACCCGATCCCATAAGAGTAGAGAAATTTACTTCGCTCGAGGAGAAGACGTAGATATATAATTTATCAAATATATTCCAAAAATTTCCAAAGTAAGAGCTTAAGTCGGTATCTTTATTAAAATCCTCAATTGTGAGCACGTGATTTTTGCCTCGCATGATTTACTCCTACAAGACTCTTAAATTTAGGAATTTTCTTTTAATTATTTGGTTTTTAGGATTTAATTGCATAACTTTCATGTTTATTTGTATTTCTGTGTGCATTTTTAATTTAATATAATTCATAAAAAAATACAAAAATACGCATTTCATTTGGATTTAGGATTTAATTTTATATATTTTAGATTAATTAGTAATTAGGGTTTTACAAAAATCACAAAAAAATGATTTATTTGCTTTGTTTAATTTTAGCTTTGAATTTTGTTTAGTTTTCCTTTAAATTGGAATTTAATTAATGGTGTTGATTATTAATTAGAGCTTAATATAATTTGGTAGGTTAATTTAGTATTTTAGGGTTAATTTTAGTTTTGTTTTAATTTGAAAAGAAAAAGAAAAGAAAAAATAAAAAAGGAAATAAAAGAAAAGAAATTAAAAGAATTGGGTCTTCCTTACTAAAAACCCAAATATGGGCCAAATTCACTAGAGGCCAATTAATTAAACCCCCAACCCAGTTTTGTCCAAATACCTAGCCCAGACCAAACAGTCAAACCCAAATCACCCCAGCCCGGTCTGGTCTCCCTTACCAACAAAATGATGTCGTTTTATTGAGAATTAATCCCAGCCATCGAGGTTTGTTGATCAAACGACTGGGAAGCAAGGTCTCATTAATATAAGAATGTCCTAACAACCCCCCACCCCATCGCATCGTCTCTCTTACCTCACCGGCGAACCCTAGAGGCACCCTCTCCGTCTCCGCTGTCTGCCGCCGCCGAAAATCGCCTACGGTGGCGGCGAGTCTCCAATGACACCCAACAATTAACCATGGCCTCCTCTCATCTCCCTCATACCCATGCCACCATTTATTCCCATTGAATCCTACTAGAAACCCCCAAACATCCCAAACCCTAGCTGCCGCCTTTAAACCCTCTGTCGTGGCCTGCGCCACCACTACCCAAACACCACCAAATCAACACCAAAAAATCTCCACAACCCCCTCTTCCCAAATATATATCCAATAACCCTCGAATATGTCCATAACTCTTCGAATATTGAATCCCAGGCTCGAGCCTTAGGAGTCCAAAATTGGACTTGTGCATGCAAGGTCATTTCTCTGAATTTCCTCGTTTGTTAAAGCCTATTTTAGCACGAAATAATGACATTTGTGTGTTCTTCAACAAGAACAAATGTTTGACATTGTTTTAGGTAGAATCAGAGTACCCGTTTTTATTTCAAGACTAAACGGTTCTTCACTGTAACTTTGTTCAACTGGCGATAATCAATGCACATATGCATAGAACCATCCTTCTTATTTACAAACAAGACAGGAGCACCCCATGGAAAAACACTAGGCTGAATAAAACCCTTACATAACAATTCCTGCAATTGATCCTTCAATTCCTTCAACTCAAGAGGAGCCATGTGATAAGGGGGAATAGAAATGGGCTGAGTGCCCGGCAACAGATCAATACCAAAATTGATATCTCTATTGGGCGACATGCTCGGAAGATCAGCTGGAAACATGTTGGGGAAATCCCGTACCACTGGACTGAATCAGCAGAAGGGGTATCAATACTGACATGTCTCACATAAGCTAAGTACGCGCTTCTCAACCATACGTTGAGCTTTAAGGAAAGAAACCCTACTGGGAGTATGATCTAAATTACCACTTAACTCAATACGTGGAACACCTGGCATAGCCAGCGTCACGGTCTTGGCGTGATAATCAAGAATGGCATGATGGGGGCGACAACCAGTACATGCCCAGAATAATGTCAAAATCGATCATGCCATGTAATAATAGATCTGCCCTGGTCTCAAAACTATGAATAGTAACCAAACACGATCGGTACATGCGATCCACAATAAGAGAATCTCACACACGAGTAGAAACATAAATGGGGGCACTCAAAGAAACCCGAGGCACACCTAAATGCGAAGCAAAATAAGAGGACACATATGAGTAAGTAGTGCCTGGATCAAATAGAACAGATGCCTCTCTGTGGCAAACCAGAATAATACCTATGATGACAGAATTAGAGGCAACCGCCTCAGTACGAGCAGGAATGCTATAATATCTTGCCCGACCTCTCTCATGAGGGCGACCTCTATCTCCCCGGCCTCCGCCCCTGGCTGGCTGGGTAGGTGGGGTAGCAGTGGGAGCTGGAACCATAGCCTGGGAACTCTGAGGAGCACGTTGTGGCTGAGCAGTCTGTGGAGGTGCACTCATCCCAAGTCTAGGGCAATCCCTCACCATATGACGAGTACCACCACACTCATAGCAAGCTCTGGGAGGATGCAGTGGTTGTGACTGACTGGATCTTGGTCTGCTGGACTGACCTCTGGAAGTACCCCGCGCAGGAGGCACGCTAGAAACTAGAGACGCATAATAAGGCTCCTGAGGTACTGACGGAGCTGGAGTACTACCGGCTACTAACAAGGCTGAACGAACATGGCGACCAGAATAACCCCTACCATAACGACCTGCTGATGGGGTACGGGCACCAGAGTAGTGACCCAACTCTCGAGCCCTCTTGGCCTCCCTTTCCCCTCGCTCCCTTGCGAGCATACCCTCAATCCTCTTAGCAACGCTTACTACCTGCTGGTAAGGAATATCCATCTCTAACTCTCGATCCATGTTGGATCGGATGGGCGGAATAAGACCCTCGATAAACCTCCAAACTCTCTCCCGAACTGTGGCAACCAAAGATGGTGTATGTCTATCCAACCTGGTATAATGGATGGCATACTGTGAAACTGCCATAGCACCCTCGCGCAAGTGCGCAAACTCCACGCACCATGAATCCCTGAGGCTCTAGGGAACAAACTCTGTCATGAACATGTTTGAGAACTGGGTCCAACTTAGTGAGGCAACCACGATTAGACTATCTATCTCATAAGTACGACACCAATCATAGGCGAATCCCCAAAGCTGAAAGGCGGTGAAAAAAACCCCGCTAGACTCTACTATGCCCATGTCAAAAAGGATACGATGGCACTCCTCCAAGAATCCCAAGGCATCATCTGATGCTAGGCCGCTGAACACTGGGGGATCATATTTCTTGAACCTCTCTAGCCTACGTTGCTCGTCCTCAGAGACAATTGACCCATCCTTAGGCTATGCTGGTGCTGCAGGCGGTGCAGAAATAACCTTTGGGGCCTGCTCCATCTGTACTCTCTGCTCAGGAGTGCGGGCTGCAGAAAGTCTGGGCCCATCCCCCGGCCTGGGATAAGGCTGGAGCGAGGGGAAACAGCCCCGCCTGAGCCAAGGTAGTGTATATGCTCATGAACTGAGCCGGAGTCTCCTAGAGCGCTGGAGTAGTAGTAGTTGTGGTAGGTGTACCAGGTGCCTGGACTCTAACTGGATCTACTGGTGGTACCTCAACGGCAGCTCGCATGGGTGCTGTGGCTACACCTCGTGCATCCTCGACATCTACCCCGGCCCCGGCCTCAGACGGGAGGCAGTAGGGGGTGCGTATGCCTGGTCCTCTCGTGTAGCACGTGTCCTCACCATCTGTGAGAGAATAGAAGACAGAAGTTTAGAATTGATGTCAAAATATCGCACGATAAGGAATTCAAAAGAAATGAAGATTTTCCTAAATATTTACATAGCCTCTTGTTGATAAATACAGACGTCTCCATACTGATCAACGAGACTCTAATAAACCGGCCTGTCTTCGGTGACTCCTATGAACCTAGAGCTCTGATACCAACTTGTCATGACCCTAGTTCACCGATCGTGAACATGTCGTGATGGCACCTAGTTCCCCCGACCTGGTAAGCCAAGAATTTGCATAAAAATATAATATTTGTGGAGAAATCAATTTAAACTGAACATATGAAAAATAACAACTGAGTCTAAGGCCGCTCGGCCTGTACAACTCTAAGGATATGCGGAAGTCTACAACTAAATCCCAAAACCTAAAAACTCACGGGAAACACATGCTAATAGAATTCCAATAAGTACTCTAATCTCCAAAATAACTACATCAAAAGTATGATAGGATAACAGCTCTACAACTAGAATAAGGAAGAAGACTCTTCGGTCTGTGGACGCTGCAGATATACCTCGAAGTCTCCGTATGTCTCCTCGCCTCAAGGATAATGTGCCTGAGTAGAGGTACCTGGATGATCTGCACATGAGAAACATGCACATGAAGGGCATGAGTACACCACAACGGTACTCAATAAGTGCCAAGCCTAACCTCGATTGGCTAGTGACGAGGAAAGGTCAGGGCCCTACTGAGGTAAACATAATAAATAATAAGATAACGAAAAAATAGTCTTAATAAAGTCTACAGCAAAAATCTAAACTGGATAAAAACATCAATAGATAGTAACGGTCACAATACAAGGAAGATACTACTCTCAACCAGGAACAACAGCCGGGGATCTCCTAGTATCCTGAGGATCTCTCGGTATCTTCATCATATGCGTTAGGGATCTCTTGGTATCCCGACAATCTCTTGGTATCCTCAATAAGTGAGCTGGGGATCTCTTGTTATCCCAATATTTATATAGAACCACGTGCCAGGGATCTCTTGGTATCCCGCACTTTCAATTCAGAATAAGTCAAGTACAGGGGGTCTCCCGCGAAGGCGTCTCGTAGTCCCAATTTAAAACACACCACAACAACAGCTCATAATCTCAGAATAAATGCCAAACCATTACAAGTAATACTGATTTCTAATCTAACATGCTTCACAGAGTGCAAATAGTACAATTAGACAATTAAGCAAGTAAGTCAGCTAAGCATGCTTCTCCAAACTAGCACAGGTTAAAACTGCAGTTTAAATGAACAAGTAAACAGAAAAAAATATCAATGTAAATACTCTAAGTAGAAATGGATTTTTCAACAATTAGCTCAAGTACACACTCGTCACCTCATGTACGAGGCGTTCAAATATTCATGACATATCCTAAGGAAAGAGGTCGCCCACACAAGGTTAGACAAGCCACTTACCTCGAACCGGCTCAATATCACTAGAAATCGCGCCTTTGCCACGAGTATCCGACTCCAAATGGCCCAAACCTATTCAATTCAATTACACATCGTAAATAATATTGCAAACAACTGATTCCACTATTTAAATTAAAGCTAGGGTGTGAAAATAGGTACAATTACCAAATTACCCCTCCATCTAACGTCTCAGAATCGAATAATTTTCAGGACCCTCGTACTCTTACGAGTCTAACCATATAAAAATCTCCCAAATCGGAGGTCAAATGCCCCCCCAAAACCCCATAATTTGGTCTATGAACTTTTACCCCAAATTACCAAGTTTTTGATCCTAAATTCGAATTCAAAAGATGTATTTAGCTATATAATGAGGAACTATAATGAAAAGGGATCAAAGAAACATTACCCAATGATTTTCTCTTCAAAACCCACTAAAAATCGCCTTCTCCCGTGCTCTCAATCAATGTTCAAACTTATGAAATTAAACCCTTAACATTTATACTTCTGCACAGTTGTTTCCGCTTTTGCGAAAAAGGGACCGTTTCTACGGTCCTGCTTTAGCGAACCACTGGCCGCTTCTGCGGTTTCATTTAAAGCTCTCAGATTTCGCTTCTGCGGTTCCCATCTCGTAGAAGCGGATCCGCTTCTGTGGAAACCCTACCGCTCCTGTAGTTTTCTGGAAGATAACCCAAACTCGCTTCTGTGATGAGGAAGCCGCTTCTGTGGTTCCCAAGCCACAGAAGCGGAAATAACAGAAAGAAAAAGATACCAGCTGCAACAAACTTAGAAATTTACCCAGTTAACCATCCGAAATCATCTCGAGGCCCCCGGGACCTCAACCAAAAGCATCAATACCACCTAATACCTTATTCCAACTTGCACCAATCCTTAAAACACCTCAAACAACACCGTAAAACTGATTAAATCAAGGATTCAAGCCTAATAACTTCAAATTGTATCAAAATACGCTTTCGATAAAAAACCTAACCAAACCTCGTCCGAATGACTTGAAATTTTGCAGACACATCCCAAATGACATGAAAGAGCTATAGCAACTTCTGGAATTCACATCTGACCCTCGGATCAAAATCTCACTATCAGACCGGAACTTCAAAAATTCCAACTTCGGCATTTCAAGCCTAAATGAGCTACGAACCTCCAAAATACATTCCGAGCAAGCTCCCAACCCCGGAATCACCTAATAGAGCTAAAGGAACCATCAAATTCCCATTCCAAAGTCGTCTTCACACTGTTCCAAATACGGATCATTTTTCAACTCTTATGCTCTCATTTAGGGACTAAGTGTCCCAAAACACTCCGAATCCTAACACCGAATGCCCCGGCAAACCAAAATAGGATAAATGAACTTGGGGAAAGTAGTTAATGGGGGATCGGGGTGTAAATTCCAAAAATGACCGGCTGGGTCATTACAGTAAATGTGGTTAGCCCTTCACGAATGCGAAGAAAAGATGGTTAACCCACCACATGCCCCTTTATTCTACACAGACACGGGCCTGTATATGCAAATATGAAGGCTACCTATCCTACACTTTTGTGAACATGAACCCCTGAATGCGAACCCGTAGGGAATAATGCCAGTCCCCCAATTCCTTCTCAGTGAACGCGACTCCACCTCCACGTTTGTAAAGAAGGAAACCACAACTGTGCAATATCAGATTTTTAGACATAGCTCTGGGTGGTCTAAAATATATCTGAGCAAACCTGGGAACCCGACCAATTGCACCAAAAATTCCATAAACATAATACGGACAGGCTCAAACTCTCAGAACACGTATATTTACCTAAAAAGGGATAATAATTGATTTTTATATGTGGTTTTAAGGATATGCGAATTAATTCAATGCAATTGATAAATTGCAATAGATTAAAAGGATAAAGGATGTAATAAATTGTCAAATCACTTAAGATGTGGGATTTTGGATTGAGTAACAACTCTAATGAAATACTTGCCTTCGTTCCCGAACAAAAGTAAGAACTTTGAATAATGGAGAAAATGTAGTATATTGCCTTGATGTGCGTGTTACAATATATGCTAATGAATAGTCACACTACCCTTTATATAGTAGGAGAGTTTTACCCTAAGTAAAATTCTATAAAAGGTAAGGTCTTCCATTTTACTAATCATTGATCTTCTGCTCGTACGAGTCGAGAGTCACACCGTGAAATCCGGTTGGGCACAGATATCACGATCCTTTGTTAATCATGCTTAATTGTTTGATAACATTTTTCGAAGTTTAGGGATTCAAATCCGACCTGGGGGCATGGCCCCGATTCGTCCGAGGGGCTGGTTGCATCGATTCTGGTTCCTTACAGTCACATCTCTTCTATGTTTACTTCATCTATAATCGAGGCATCCAAATGTCTCAATTTTACCCATATACAGATAGTCCCATTATTTCTCGGAGAGTAAGTTTACGAAAACGAAGAGAAATGACATAGCACTACGATTCCTTTACCAATATGTTGTGACATAAACGATAGAGAATCTGAAATGTCCCATCTGGCATGTCATTATGACATCAAACACGCGCCAGTCATTAGCTTGTCGACAATGTGATCCTTCTATAAATACTTCCTTTCTTGATTCATTTTTCACCTTTTGACCAAGCTTCTACCCTCAATTTTTCAAGATATTACTACCCTTCATCATATTTACCCCCGTTCTTCAAGATTTCTCAGTAACCCAATTCGGAGACAGGACCCATAATAGTTAACTACATATGGCTTAGGGCAGAATGTAAGAGCCATTGTTGCTAGCCTAATAAGTCTCAGGGCCATTCACAAAAAAGATAGCTTCGATCAAAGGTGTATGAGCCATAGTCGCCAGCACACGCAAACATAGAAAGCCTAAGGGACATATGATCTCGATTCGAAACCCGAGTTGGAGACTTTACCCAAAATAGTTGAGCAAAAGCATAAGTGATCAAATGCCAGCTTGAACTAGAAGTCGCATCAACTGATTGCGTAAGAGCCCCTAGGCCGGCATAATGAGCCCCAGGGCTATATCATGAATCTAAGTATTCTCACCGACTCTGGGACCAGCTCACCTAGCCAAATGAGGGACAAAAAGGGGTACAGAAGAACTAAAGCCACAAAGGTTTTATTTTATACACATACGTGAAATAATACATTCTTCATATACAAATATACTCTAAAGATATTGCATACAGAATGGCAAGGTCTACATCCCACCCCTGAGATCTACGACCTACCAGCCTCATATTCACTCTCCTCGGTGTTGGATAGGATTAATCGAGCATCACATTCATCCTCCCTAACACGCGCCAACTCTTCTAAGAGGACAAAACCCCTGGCACTAACCTCCTCGAGAATCTTTCTGCGAGTCCTGCAATAAGCATATTCTTTGATCCTGTCTTCACGATTGAGGACCCTTTACAACTCAGCTTGGGCATCGCTAGCATCGTTGAAATAAATTTCCATCCCGTGATTAGCCTTAGTTTGGCTCAATACTGCTCTGTTCCGAGCATCAACAATCTCAGCCCTAACTTTTGAAAGCTCGAATTCCAGCTTCGTGATCATATCTGCTTGAACTAAAACATTATCACGAGCTAAGTGGAGTTGAAAATCAAAGGTAGGAACTTCAGCCAAGGCATCCTTCTCCTCCAAAGTCTAAGACTCAGTCCAAGATCTTAGTTCGTCCTAGTCATTCTTGACATGACCAACATCGTCCCGAAGATGTTCCAGTGCCTCCGTCTTTTTCTGTAACTGGGATAAGTAAGTATTAACCTCAGAATCTAAAAGGCAGAATGCACACTCGCTCGGGACGGGAAGTTACATGCTTTATCAAATAACTCTCGTAGTTCGAGCTCCGATACGTCTTATATAGCTAGTATTCCATCTCGACTTCATTTTCATCACAAAGGAGCCTAAGGATCTAGCCTCATCCAGAGCTTTCCGGAGCCTGGATCCATGACAGAGCAGCAAAAACCTAAGCCTATCAAAAGCCTGCAAAAGAAAAACTTGATAAGGAAGGGAAGAAACAGAATTCAGAAGGCCTATGTCGAAACTCACCGCAAAATGCAACCGGCGGGCTTCCTCAAAGGCCAAGAACACATCCGTTATCTAGACTCCACGGCCTAAAAAGTATTGGCCCCAGTCGAAGCATGACCGCTCCAAGAAGCCATCTTCCCAAAACCAGAAACTACGGGAGTGGCAGGCTCGGACGATGTTTTCATCTCGAAGACGCGACTTAGTTTTGCCTTGCTCTGAGTGCCATCGCCCCGCAAGGGCATGTACCGCTTATTGTTATCATCCTTTATCTCGGGAATTGACAACACATCCCCCTCTTCGGAGGAGTATTCTAAAGGCCCCCGACATCTACAGCAGTAAGATTAATACGTAAAAAAGAAAAATGTCTCTCCGAACGAACATGGAAAGGAAAAGATGGCACAAACACACACTGTGGTGTTTTTCTTCCCATATATCCCGGGACACAACTCACCACCTACGCTCGTCACAAGTCTAGTGGATCGCTAGCTTTCGAACCCAACTAGGCGGATCGTGAATGTCACCAGGTGCCAATGAAATTCCTACAGAAAAGGAGGAAACATGGTTATGAAACAAGCTTTTGCCGGAAGAAAATTCGAGAAGGTGCGAGATGCTCCACTTATGTGTACAGTCCCATTCCTTGGGGAATGACATAAGTTCCATGGGGATATCATTAGCAGTCTGGACCCGGATGAACCGACTAATCCATTCCTGATCTCCATCTTCCTCATTATCAACAATGAAAGGCGTGAACGAATTGCACTACAAGGTAAGCAAACCTCAGTGGTGAAATAGTCGGTACAACCTAACAAGAAGTCTGAGCATTAATTCAAGCCTCGCCTTCTTCACAAAAAACCTCATCATCAACACTATTCGCCAAAATGATGGGTGTATCTACACAAAGGTAACCTCATACTTCAAACAAAAGTCGAGCAAAACCTTGTCGAGTGGTCCAAATGTGAAAGGATACGTATACGCGTTAAGGAATCCATCAACATGATCCGAGATGCCCTCATCAGGTGAAAGAGTCCGTAATACTACTCTTTTTTCCCATCCACAGTCTCTCCTCACTAACTCAAGGTTCCCCTCTCCTATCAAAGAAATAATCTTCAAAGAAGACTCTTTGATTGTGAGCATCGGGAGCGTGACTCTCCCCTTTATGCCGAATAGGCCCCGAAGTAACGGTCACAACTACGACAAAACTATAGGAACTAAAGTAGCAATCTACACATATACTTTGGCACTAGAGGTAATGAGGAGACCCCTAAAGGAATGGAAGCAGCCCTATATATATATGGGGAAACAACAACAATCTGCCTACCCAAGTTCGGCCACGGGAGGCCAATGACTTCAACTCCAGTTCAAGTTAGGCCCCGAAAGGCCAATAAATTTGATGCTAGTTCAAGTTAGGCCCCGAGGGGCCAATGACTTTGATGCCAATTCTAAGGTGATACCCGACCTCGAGGATGTTCATAAAAAAAAAAGTTAGGGTTTAAGAAGCCAACGATGTCATCTCTAGTTTTAAAGTGGTACCCGACCTCATGGATCTCCATCAAAAGAAGTTAGGCTTTAAGAAGCCAACGACATCATCTCCAGTCTTGAGATGGTACCCGACCTCGAGGACCCCCATCAAAAGAAGTTAGACTTTAGGAAACTAGCGGTATCATCTCTAGTCTCAAAATGATATCCTATCTAGAAAGGTCCCCTCTAGAATAGGAACAAGCACTTTGAGCTTCGTCCATAAAGGCTCGACCCTAGGACATTGCCTAAATCTAGGCAACCCCTCATGTAGGACCTATCTACTACGCCTTATAATATTATCTAGATCAAACTTAAAACAAGTTTCCATGTGCCCAAAGTGAACCCTCACTTAGAGACCATTCTCAAAGGTTTCAAGGCTTTAGTATTTTCATGTGACCCAAAGTGAATGTCCCAACAGCTCGAGTCTATTGGACCAATTCAATCCTTGTCCAAGGAATAATAGAGGTGCCCGTTCTATCTACCAAAGGCCAGAAAGAATACTCGCACCCTAGTTAGATATTGACAATAGTTAGCAAAAGCATACATCCAGAATCTCCATAAGTGTTAAAGAAAAAGACAAACATTGAAGACGAACGTCGAGAAAAATTTCTTATATTCATAAACTTTTGGTTTCAACAGGCCAAAAGGGGTCCTTACACAGAAACAAAGAAGTGAAAGGGTATTCGTATAGTGAAAGCCTAAGGGACCAATCTGCCTCTGAGGGTTTATCTCTAGTAGCAACGTCTTCGAGTACTATCTCCGTGGATGTACACCCTTAGCAACCTTATCCCAGTCCCTAAAAGTATCACTTTAGAGGAAAAGATGGAGAATAAAGTAGGAGGAGAATGAATGGATTAAAAAACACCATAGCCCGCGAAAGATCGAAGACCCTCATCGGCCAAGGAAACCTCAAACAAATAATAGACTTGGCGAATGTCAGCCTCGCTTGCACGGCTACTTTGAATTCACTTATTAGGATATTCAGCCGTGCAAGCTACCAGCTAGGGGTGGAGCGCTATGCTGGGCCATATAAAATTTATCAAAATCGGAGTTCAAATGGGCCACCAAATCCCAACCTTTACATAGCAAAAATTCAAGCCCTAACTTCTTCAATTTATACCCAAATTTAGAGAATTAATGGAAGATTCTTTGATAAAATGATGTATTAAGACCCCGAGACTTACCTCCAATCACTTTCCGATGAAATCCTCTTCAAATTCTATCAATTAGCTCTCAAGGTGTGCAAATATGGAGGAAAATATGAAGGAGTTCGCGACTAAAATGATATTAAAAACCCTTCTGCCGCCTAGTTATTCCTCTATGCGATCGCATCCCACGTCGCGCGATCGCGGAGAACAAAAATTCAGTCCCTCAATTTTACCTTACGCGATCGCAGGAATCATTACGCGATCGCAGTGAACCAAACTCCCACTCTATGCGATCGCACAACCATTCACGCGATCGCACTGAATGACCAGCCAGACATACGCGATCGCAGACAAGCCCACGCGATCGCAGAGAGGAATCGCTGCTCTGCAATTTTTGCTGCAACTTTCAACTCAAAAATCTCTGTTGGGCATCCAAAATCATCCCGGGGCCCTAGGGACCTCAACCAAAAGCACGGACATGACCTAATACCTTATTCAAACTTGCTCGAATCATAAAAATGCTATCGTTAACATAAAAATCCTCATTTATCAACAAATTAAAGTCTAAATTTTCTTAAAACTTCCGAATCTCACATCGAATCAAAAACCCGACCATACGACGTCTGAATGACCTGAAAATTTGCAGGCATATCCAAAATCACCTAACGAAGCTACTGCAACTGTCGGAATTCCATTCCGACTCCCGGATCAAAATCTCACCTATCAACCGGAATTCGCCAAAATTCCAACTTTGCCAATTCAAGCATATTTCTACACCGGACCTCTAAATTTGATTCCGATCACTCTCCTATGTCACAAATCATCCCCCGAAGCTAACCGAACCGACGAAATTCACATCCGAGCCCTCTAACCACACAGTCAACTTCAGGTTGACTTTTCTAAAACAAGCTTCCTTCTAAGAAGCTATGTGCCTTATTTTCAACCAAAACCAACCCGAATAAATTCTAACACACCAAACACTGATAACGAAACATGAAGAAGCAATAGACGGGGAAAACAAAGCAGTAACACATGAGACGACGGGTCGGGTCATCACATCCTTCCCAACTTAAACAAACACTCGACCTCGCGCATACCCAGAGTTGTACTAAAAGCAACCCAATAGCTGAATGACCTTACCAAACATATACTCGGAGTGATCCCACATCACCCTTTTTTCACATAGGTCCGATAACACAATATAGCTGAAATTTCACAGCCCATCCAAACCATAAACCACATTGCACTTCCCGAAATCATACACTAGATCAGAACCCCACGTCTATACTCAGAACAAACCCGAACCAACTGTAATAACCCATATTCGCCACTACAGGTGAGACCATATGATATACTACATAGCCCATACACTCGAGACGATTTTGCATCTATTCGCAGCAATTGCCCACAATAACCAAATACTAATAGGAAAATCATTTTATTAGCTAAAGTCTTATTCCAACACCTTCATATACTGCCCACGACAACTGAAACACGCGATATACCGAACCCATCTCTCAAATCAACCATTCATGAATCCATTTCCCTCTAGACTGATGCTACAACAGATTCCGGAGCCAAACCTCTATATTATCTTTCTAACCAGCTGAAATTAAATATGCTGGCACTCATTAATGACTCCAATTATCATCTCGACTGCAACACACCACTCTGGTGACATGACACCTCAACACCGGCCTAAGCCACAACGTGCACAACACAGGCACCGATAAGAAACGATCTGAACACACTCGAATCATGACAACTGACTCAAACGAAAGAGCTGTAGCTCAAGCTCAACAATACCATTAAAACACAAAACTGAGATCACGTCTCACATCATAGAAATAGAGTACCTGAATCCTCCTCGAAAGGTCATAACTCCACGTGGCCTTGCCACAACGCACGATTCCATCCAAACACTATTACCCATGAAGCACCTCAAGTCACTATGCTCAACACGGTCAGCCACGCACAGATTGAGGTCTGAAACCAAATAATCCATCACACCAACGGTGAAACAATTAATATACACTATCGAGTCCTTAAAGGACACAAACGATGTGTTATTCGAAGAGCAATACCCAATACGGACTTTTCCTTAGAAACCAGGAAGTAGTGCATACAAGGTAACATATAATACGACTATTTTTCGCATCACACTATTGCGGCGTGCAACTCGATCCATATAACATACCCATGGTGGCGTGCCACCCGATCCACACATATATCTCACAAAAGTAAATGCACCTCGAATCAAATTTGCTCATTACAATAAACATATATAGTCCTATGCTCGGCCACATGAAACGCATCCGAAAAGTCCCTCAATACCGGAACTGAATCAATGGTAGAAACCTCTGCACTGACATCCACCATGAAGGCCCAACTACTAATCAATTCTTACCAGCCGTCCGCTGGTCTTTGGAATACAATTACCCTGCTAGAACGTAACCTAATGCACTCTGCCACTCAACCTGTGGCATTTTCCGACATAGTCCATATCACATTAGTCTAGACACCCTGACGTCGGAACAACCAGTCTGCAATCTAATGTCATAACCCAAACTCAACACGTCAAGCAAAGGGAGATCTACTAGGACTCCAAATTCCCAATAACTGCTAAACGGTGCCGATACACACGATCTACAACCACTGCATAGGCGGATCACGAGAACTTCTAGTCTCCAACAAATATAGAACACATGAATCATTATGCATGATCCCACACCCCGCCGTACGAATACATAACACACATCAAGCATCCATTCATACCACGAAAGACATTCAGAAATTTCCCTATGCCATCAACAACTCAAATCCTCACAGTCGATCCAACAAGAGAATACCACAATACCACCAGATATTATCAGTTTACATTACCTTGCCCTTTTTGAACATATATCCCGCCAAAATCACTAGAATAGCAGTACCATTTTCCCTTAACCACTAGAAAGATCGATTCTTAAATTATTTGCAGTTGCCCGCGCTGCTCAAGAATTTCAATGACTTCACATTATATTATGAACTGAACCAAAACCTTGAACATGCAAATCTGAGTTCTCCATATCATAACACAGAGACCATACCACACTTAGGATAACATGAGGACTTCTAACTCTCTTCTGCGTCGCCGACATCGACATACTCAACTAGTCAAGAACTTTCATAATCCCATATAGGAGAAAAATTATTACACACTCCCTGCTTCGCATACCCATAGGAAATATACTCATTTTCAACCCACGGTAAAATACATCAAGAACTCTTTCCCCCAATTCCATTGCACAAGCTAAACTATCCGGACTGAATCCTTCTACCCAAACAAAGTTAAGCAAACTGCCAGCACGCAAGAGTTTTGCTGCACAATACCTGTAAGGCTCGTTACCTCAAACACACACAAGAATTAATCATATCCTTACCATACCGATTCGGTTTATTATCAAGTTATTCCATTTATCCCATTTCCATTCCTTCTTCATCATTAATTTGATATCTTCCATTACTGTAGCACCATAATACCTCAACTCAAGTTACCACACGAGACTCGTACATAAGACCACACGGTCTAAGACCCATAGGCCACTGAATACTCTCTCGGATGTTTCCCAAAAATACCACATTCTATAATACTATATTTTGAAGAACCTACTGTGATTTGAGTTTGTTACCATTACCTTTCAAATACGGATACATAGAATCCCATAATTACATAACATACAACAAGTCTTGATCTCTTCTAACGAAAATACAGTCTTTAGCCACATACACAATTTTAAGACACCTGACTGCTACATGCAACATCTTGAACACCACAAAACCATTCTCGGAAGTCATTCACCCTTATTCGGCTATAATTCACTTGTCTTATTGAACAGCACCACTGGTGCCTTGTTAGAACTCTGACACCGCAGAACATGATTTCTTACATATATAAACAACCGTCTTTCTACTCTATGCATTGAGCATTCTTTATCAACAGCAACTCAAAACATCCTAATATTTCTTCACATCTACGATGCACCATACAACCTTTATCAAAAATTTTCCTTCAGTATCGCCATTCTCGGCTCAATTTCCGCAACCAGAACTGATTTGCCAACATACTTTGAGACTGAACCAACATAGCACACAACAGTGCAATCAGCTAGTCAGTAGTAACCTCCCCAACTTGGCTCGAAGACACATATCAAGGCACTCTTAACAACTCATAGCACTTTTACTCCAATGATGCCACCATGTTATAGTGAGATTAAACTCAAATCACTTATAAGTTGTGAAAACACAAATCATCTAATATTATAATTCTTTTGCAATTCTCTCATTCATTCCGCAATAGTTAAGCCCACTCTAGGCAACAAAATTTATACTAAGTCCCCAAATTTTTTTTTTCAAAAATTTCGGCAGAGTTTCGTTTGTAATTAAGCCTATCCACCTGTCAGAAAATCACCAAAACCATCCTAACAACACACCCATAACTTGACAAAGTATCACAATGTATGTCAACAACATTAATCTCAATACTACTTGTATTATATTATCAAAATTGATACTTGGACATGCGTTGCACATATTTGAATCATAACATATAGAACATACCTTTCAATCCTCCATTATTTGGGCTATTCAACAAAGTAAGAACATTATACCTTTCACCGCCATATATATAACACAACCATTAAGTCTTCCTGAGTCTGAACTCATACTGCTACACATAGTGCACCTTACCTCTCAACTAGGAAATACAAAAATATTCTTCACACTCCCATAACTCGGGGCTACACAACGGATCACAATGGAAAACGAACACTTAACAGCTCATCTATTATTCAGCAGACTCTTTCTTCACTAACAAGACCACATGGATACACCCCACGGTACCAATGTACTCATCACATGGATATTCAACCACCTTTCTGGCTAATAAGAACAACACTGAACATATAAGTTCAAAACACTTGCCCACACAATCAGTACCTCGGTGCTCAAGCCATAGACAAAGATCCGACCTCAAGTCCTCCAAACTGGCCCAACATGAACTCACGGAGATTACCTCTCGCCCCTTGATCGGGGAATCACAAGCCATTAAGGCACATACACTACTGAGCGCTTACGTGCGCATACAGACATGTGGAAGGAATTTCAAGAGTCATCTCAAACTGAATCAAGAACGCACGATAAGAATTCCAAGAATTTGAAGTTTTTCCTAAAGGTTCTGCAGCCTCCCGAGGATAAGTACAGACGTCTCTGTACCGATCCGCGAGACTCTACTAAACCGGCTCATGACTCGCGAGACCTGGTAACCTAGGCTCTGATACCAACTTGTCAGGACCCAAACCCCGGTTGTGATGGCGCCCAACACCTTATTAGGCAAACCCGACCATTTCACATTTTCATTTCCAATTATCAACTCAAATATTCCAAATTAGGTAAAATCTCCTATTTTCATAATGATAGTGCAGTGAGTGTGGAAAACAAAATAACCGAAATAACAGCCCGTCAGCATCTGGTGCCACAAGCCTGAGCCTCTACATACAACGAAATAATATCCTAAACAAGCCGAGTCTAAAGCAAAAGTAAAAGAGATAATGGGAAGGAGAGATCGGGTCCTGCGGACGCTGGCAGCTACTTCGATAACTCCGCAACTAGCTGAAACAACAGATATCAACTGCTCTCCTGGATCCCTGTATCTGCACAGAAGGTGCAGGGAGTAGAGTGAGTACTTCCAACTCAGTGAGTAATAGCAATAAATAATAACTGAAAGAAAGAAAACCTATAAGAACACTAAGCAGTTATATAAGTACAGTACAAGTATGAACACTCTAAAAGGGGAAGAGCCCAGTATCAGTCTACTACTGTCCAATAGTTATCCAACACTGTTGCGGCGCGCAGCCCGATCCTTACTAATACTGGTGCGGCGTTCAGCCCGATCCAATATAATATATATAGTGCTGCGGTGTGCAGCCCGATCCAATACATGTATATGTATAAAATGTTGCGGCGTGCAGCCCGATCCGATATAATAGTAACTGCACTCACTGGGGGTGTGTGCAGACTCCGGAGGGGCACCTTCAACCCAAGCACTATAATACTGCGGCGTGCAGTCTGATCCATATATATATATCAAATACCTCACTATGGGTCCTCGACCTCTCTCAGTCAATATAGACTTGGCCTCTCGGGCCCACTCAACTAAAGCAGGGTATTCAACCCTAGGTATTTCTCATTTAGAGTGCAATTACTAATTCAAATTCATATTATGTCTTATAGTTAAGAATACGACTGGGAGTACGTGTTCAACAGGTACAGGGGTCATTTAGCTCCACAGGCTTCCCTAAGGTTCTACAGATCGGCACAAAGCCCCAAACATGGCAACTAGCCCAAATATTCGGATATAAGCTCAGTCTCAGTCAATCAGTACAGTAAACCATCAATCGGGATGGACTAAGTCCGAATCCCCAGTCACAATATCACCGCACTCATCGCATGCCGCGAGTTACATTTCAACATAGCACCGTATAGTGCGAATACGGGGTTTCAAACCCTCAGTATATCATTCATGACTACCACTCACCTCGAACCGGCCACAAATCCTAGCTCGCCTTGCGCTTCCCTCGCAAATCGACCTCCTGGAGTGCCAAATCTGATCAAAACCAATAAGAATACATCAAAATATGCTAAAGGAACATAACCCAATCGAAATGACTCGAAAAACACCCAAAAATACGAAGTTGCCAAAACCCGAGCCTCGGTCCCGCTTCTCAAAAATTACGAAATTCACATTTTCGGAATCCTCGTCTCGCCACGAGTCCGTACATATAAAATTTATCAAAATCGGAGTTCAAATGGGCCACCAAATCCCAACCTTTACATAGCAATAATTCAAGCCCTAACTTCTTCAATTTATACCCAAATTTAGAGAATTAATGTTAGATTCTTTAATAAAATGATGTATTAAGACCCCAAGACTTACCTCCAATCACTTTCCGATGAAATCCTCTTCAAATTCTATCAATTTGCTCTCAAGGTGTGCAAATATGGAGGAAAATATGAAGTGGTTCGCGACTGAAATGATATTAAAAACCCTTCTGTCGCCCAGTTATTCCTCTATACGATCGCATCCCAAGTCACGCGATTGCGGAGAACAAAAATTCAGTCCCTCAATTTTACCTTACGTAATCGCAGGAATCATTACGCGATCACAGTGAACCAAACTCCCACTCTATGCGATCGCACTACCATTCACGCGATCGCACTGAATAACCAGCCAGACCTACGCAATCGCAGACAAGCCCACGCGATCGCAGAGAGGAATCACTGCTCTACAAATTTCTGCTACAACTTTCAATTCAAAAATCTCCGTTGGGCATCCGAAATCACACCAGGGCCCTCGGGACCTCAACCAAAAGCACGGACATGACCTAGTACCTTATTCAAACTTGCTCGAATCATAAAAACGCTATCTTTAACATCAAAATCCTCATTTATCAACAAATCAAAGTCTAAATTTTCTTAAAACTTCCGAATCTCACATCCAATCAAAAACCCGACCAAACGACGTCCGAATGACCTGAAAATTTGCAGGCATATCCAAAATCACCTAACGAAGCTACTGCAACTTTCGAAATTCCATTCCGACTCCCGGATCAAAATCTCACCTATCAACGGGAATTCGCCAAAATTCCAACTTGGCCAATTCAAGCATATTTCTACACCGGACCTCCAAATTCGATTCTGTTCGCTCTCCTAAGTCACAAATCATCCCCCGAAGCTAACAGAACCGACAGAATTCATATCCGAGTCCTCTAACCACACAGTCAACTTTCGGTTGACTTTTCTCAAACAAGCATCCTTCTAAGAGGCTATGTGCCTTATTTTCAACCAAAACCAACTCGAATAAATTCTAACACACCAGACACTAATAACGAAACATGAAGAAGCAATAGACGGGAAAAACGGAGCAGTAACACATGAGACGACGGATCGGATCGTCACAGTACATCTGTTAAATTGCCTATGCCCACTTTATATAGAATAATAAAAGAGCGGCTGGATAGACACCCTAATTCGTTAGGTTTACCATCGTATCCTCCCAATTTTCCCATTATAACAAAATGAAAAATCGTCGTTTATTAATTCTTACCTTTACACACGAGTTACATAAATGAAAAAAACATTGGTTGAAAGCAGTTTATTTATTAGTGGCATTACGTGATACAAATTCGAACCCATCAAGATCTCAAAGCGATACCAAACAACAGGTGAAGAACAAAAACTCTTTAGAACTTATAAATATGCTTCTATGGATTAACTCACTACCTAAGGGAACAAATGTAAATAATATGTTTAATACTAATTCAAGATTCTAATTGAAAAGACATTTATCACACCTAAGCAGAGTTCTAAAATTTATTTGGAAGAGAAAAAGGAGGCATAGCTGATCGCACTCTCATGAAAACATTTGTGGATGGAAATCATTCGCCTAGAAAAAGAATAAGCTATGGCTATTGGCCACTTGGAAAAGATGCTAAAGATATTGAAACACTAGGATCCTTGCTGTTCCTAATTTCCTCTAATCATACATGTTCAATTTTTGTCAATGTCTATCGTTGTCGACTAGTCCACCTTTTGATAGGTTAGTGCAAGAACTTAATTGTTTAGTATTAGGCTTCACTATGCTATTTTAATATTTTACTTTTACGTTTACTCTATTTTATAGCTCGAGTCAATTAGGTGCTCTTAGTCTTCATATAAAAATGAAAGAAAAAAAATTAACCTAAATTGTTCACCTTACCATCTAAATTAAAAATAGCCTACAGATATATATTATATGTAGAATTAATATATAATATGTGTATAATCCTTTATAACTAATATTATATAATTTATGTAAACCATTTAAGAAAAATGAACAGTAAAGCTGACCAGCTATTAATGTAAAGAAGAAAATAACAAAAGCCAACCCCTTTTGAGTATACATGACAAGTGGATCAAGTCAGCCCAAATTCCGCTATACCAACCCAATAAGAGAGTGGATCAAACCGGCCTGGTACAAGACTAAGGGATCGGTGCTGTGCTGCGTTTATTAATACATAAAAGATCTGAGTCAACCTACATATTAAAAATATAAAGAGTTAGCTTCAAAATATGGCTTAACATACATTAAAGAAAAGGTGCAATTTTATGTATACATGTTACCTTCTCAAGACCTTTTTTTAATTTTCTAATTTGTTTAAGAATAGACTTCTTGTCCTCTTTTTCAATTGACTCTTTGGGTTTCAACGGAGGAGCATCATCTTTCGGATCCTCGAAAATGTGTTCAATTTCTTCAAGTATGTACTCAACTTTATGAGGCAAAGACATCATGGAAAGCTCTTCAGGTGCTTCAGTTATGTTGGTGAACTGAATGAAAAAAAAATATTAGCTTGACTAAACAGAATATGTATACAAATTGTAGATAGTTTGTATTAAATTGTATATTCATAAATAAAAACCATTTACCTTGATCCATTCAGGTTTGATCATTTTATCTTCAATTGCAGCTAACCACATCTTGTCCTTACTAGTTGACCAATTAAGCATGCAGGGGATTGAATTACCAACCCTTATAGCTATATCAGCGTTGACGGTAGAGCAACACTCATACAACCATACTTGCATAGCTAGTGTGAATCCTCAAATGAGATAAGAATAAACAAAAGGATTGAGCCTATGCCTAATTGATTCAATCAACTATTTGTAAGACTCAATACCCCATGCGTATGTCGCATACTATACGGAGTCCACCAAATAAAACCTAAAATGGTCTACCAATCCAACATTGTCTTTGTCTGAAGGACAGATGAATAACTCTACGAGATATAGAATATATAACTTGACCGCGCCATCATCATTTACCCAGCTTTTATTGGTTACAATCTATTTTAGGTATGACTTCTCTACTTTTTTCTTGTTTAGAAAATAACTCATCATTATCTTACTATCATAATCGAGAGTGTAACCAAAGTCTATCACTTCGGTAAAATATCTAAGACCAATTATTAACGCAAACTCTCTCAAGCCAAATTTCAGCCTCTAACCCTTAACTCAGATGAAAATAGGAAGAACCAGACCCATTCAGCTCATACTTCATTCGAAAGCACCAGATGAATAGCTTGATTTTGTGATCACGCCCAACTATGCCTTATAAAAAGGACTAAACGGACGTTGCAAATATAATCAGGGTATTTAGCCCAGATCACAAGGAATTAACCTATCAATTACTCTCGCTAGACTTACGAAATTATACGTAATCAAGTTTCCAAATATTTTGAATACAATTGAGGATGTTTCTACTAACTAAGACTGACTGTAATTAAGAAAATAAAGACTAACTATGATTAAGTTGTAAGCAATTAAGAGAAGGATCTAAGGTTATAATTTTTCCTATTTATGGAATTCCATTCAGTTATGTTTCACATAGATTCGCCTAATCGTCTCTATCAATCATGAGTACTCTTATTACCGCAAATCTCTCATGAGTAATCACAACAATTTACTAGACGCAATCTCCCGAGTTACGCTCGCTGGCTTTGTTATTACAGCCCACTTTAGATTGTACCTAAGGCATCGTTATCCCTAATCCTGCCTTTAAACCCCCGGTTATTGATCCCTTATATACTTTAGTAGTGGTGTTGTTCAACAATTACTTAAATATGCACTCTCTACCGAGTTATGCACACTAAATAGGTATAACTAATTGAGGATCTGTAAGGCCCCGTACAAAAAAAAATTGTGCTTAAAACCTAGTAGCTCGTAGTGTCAAGGTCCGAATATTGTGTTAAGAATGTGTAGAATTCTTCGCAGCGAGCAAGTGGTGACTAAGCTTTAAAAATCAAAAGAATAAATTTTTCCAGAAAACTGTCACTTCTGCGGTCAAGAATGCAATCGCAAAATCAAAATGCGGACCGCATTCCTACTGCAGAGTGAAGCAGAGAATTGGTCTATGTTGATATCAAAAATGCGGTTCATTCTGCGATCGCAAAATCGAAATGCAGACCGCAGAATCATCGCATATTTTCCTTTGACTGTGCAAGGGTCAGTTCTGCAGTGCACTCTGCGACCGCAAAACATGAATGCGGACTGCATTCTTATCGCAGATGCGACCGTAGTTTTCACTCCGGGCTTCTATTTTCTAATTTTAAAACCCGAGCCCCTTTCTAATATAACGCCCTAACCCCTCATTTTTCAAACGGCTCCGGATGACTACTTACCACTTATAGAATTTGCTTACAATAATAGCTTTCATGCTAGCATCCAGATGGCCCCGTTTGAGGCATTGTACGGAAGAAGGTGTAGGTCTCCAATTGGGTGGTTTGAAGTGGGTGAAGCATAATTGCTAGGGCAAGATCTTGTGTACCAGGCTATGGAGAAAGTTAAGGTCATTCAGTAAAGGATGAAAACTGCTCAGAGTCGCCAGAAATCCTATGCGGACGTTCGCCGAAGAAATTTGGAATTTCAAGTCGATGATTGGCTGTTCTTGAGGGTATCCCCTGTGAAGGGAGTCATGCGGTTCGGGAAGAAAGGGAAGTTGAGTCCTAGGTATGTCGGGCTGTATCGGATCGTTCAAGGAATCAGGCAAGTGGCTTACAGGCTAGAATTGCCTCCTGAAATGTCATTAGTAGACCCGGTGTTCCTTATGTCCATGTTGAAGAAAGTGGTTGGAGATCCATCCATCATCGTGCCAGTCGAGACTATCGAGGTTAATGAAGACTTGTCATATGAAGAAGTTCCAATTGCCATCCTTGATAGGCAAGTCCGTAAGTTGAGAAGTAAGGTATTTGCCTTTGTTAAAGTGTTGTGGCGAAGTCAACAAGTTGAGGAAGCCACGTGGGAAGCAGAAAAAGAAATGAGAGAAAAATATCCCCATTTGTTTGATCAAGCTTAGAAGAAATTAGGTGGCCTTTCTATCTTTGAAACCACCATCATTATGTCCGAATTGTTTTCCTCCTAATGCTAGTGAAGTTTCTCTACATTGTGCAAGAGTCGTATGTGTTGTGATTACTTTAGGTCACTTGAACTTTCCTTGGTAAATGAAAGTTTTATAAAGACCCATGTGTTAAGTAAACAACTAATAGTAAGTTTAGATTGATAATTGTTTGTTTATATGCATATGGTATGTTGAACCGGTTAAATTATGTGGGACTCATTAAAATGACTAGTTTATGTGCAAAATGTAACAAGTGATACAAAATGTGCAATCGTTGAGGTAAAGAATTGTGTACAAGCTGTAAAGATGTTGCAATTGTGTATTTGTGTTTGGGAACATGTTTCGGGGGCACTCTGACAGGTGGATATGTCCATAATACAAAGGAAACTCTGGCAAAATTTTTCTAAAATATGGGAGTTAGAGAAAATTTTGAAAGTTTGCATATCATGTTTTTCAAACCAATTGATTTTTCAAAATCCTCATTCGAGGACGAATGATTTTAAGGGGGGAGGATGTAAGGCCTCGTAAAAAAAAATTGTGCTTAAAACATAGTAGCTCGTAGTGTCAAGGTCCGAATATTGTGTTAAGAATGTGTAGCATTCTCTCGCCGCGGTTCGGACCCTCGGTGGTGATCTAAGCTTTAAAAATCAAAAGAATAAATTTTTCCAGAAAACCGTCACTTGTGCGGTCAAGAATGCGATCGCAGAATCGAAATGCGGACCGCATTCCTACCGCATAGTGAAGCATAGAATTGGTCTAAGTTAATGTCAAAAATGTGGTCCATTATGCGATCGCAGGATCGAAATGCGGACCGCATAATCATCGCATATTTTCCTTTGACTGTGCGAGGGTCAGTTCTGCGGTGCACTCTGCGATCGCAGAACATGAATGCGGACCGTATTCTTATCGCAGATCGAAGCAGAACATTTAGTTTTTGGGGAGCAATTCTGCGGTCCATTCTGCAGACCGCATGTTGGTTCTGCGATCGCAGATGCGACCGTAGTTTTCACTCCGGGCTTCTATTTTCTAATTTTAAAACCCGAGCCCCTTTCTAATATAACGCCCTAACCCCTAATTTTTACACATTCTATGAACAAAATAAGAGAGAGGGAGGAGGGGTTCTTGAGAGAGAAAGTTGGTTTTCCTCAATTTAATTTTCCAACGACACCTAGACTGGGAAATTCTTGGGTATTTTCTTCATCTCCAATTCTAAAGGTAAAAATCTCTAACCTTTTTTTTCCTTGATTCTCAGATTTTAATAGAAAGGGGGATTTTCATGCATTAACTCTTGAAAATGGAAGTTAGACACTCATGTATGTTCTTTATACTTGAAATTTAGTAAAATGGAAGTGGGTAGAAGTAAGGGGCGGTACTCGATAACCCAAATAAGTCCGGATAGTAATTATGAATTTTAATTCTAAGATATATGTGTAACTTGTCACCTAGATTGAAGCTGCTAGATTGTTGGGTAAATTGGAAGTAGAAGATAAAAGAAAAAGGGGAATTCGACACCAGGTATGTATGGCTAACTTTGATCCTTGTGAAATCGCCCCGTTTTGGTGTGCAAATAAATGGTATGTGATAGCTATGTGAATTGTTGTGAGACTCTTATGTATTGTTTTGTTGGGTGATGATTTGGTTTGGTTAAAGGTTATGTGGAAAGAGTTGGAAAACAATTGATAAAAAGGAAATTGTAAATGATGAAATTGGGAACAATGGTGGTAGTAACATTGTTGTGGCTGTGACTTGAAGAGCATTATGGTAACATGAAATACTTTTGAATTGTGGAATCTAACAGAAATAGTATTGATGGTTATGGGAACACTTGTGAATCATTGTTGTGACATCTAAGTGAAATGTTGTTGTAATCTATATGAATTGTTTATTGTTTTTGATGTGATCTTTGTGAAGTGTTCTTGGTTGTTGTTGTGATTGTTGTGATTTGAAATTGTACGGTGGGATTGGGTTGCGCACCGCAACAAAATATGATAACTATGGGTTGGGATGATAAGGGTGGCAGAGGTAATAAGGGTAGGCGAGGTAATAAGGGTGGTATGCGATCGAAATCGCCATTGAAATCAATATGTGAACCAATTGTGAAATCATTGATGAGGAATTGTGAAAGGAGACAGCAGGAGAGTTGGTAATCTGTGGGGCACTGATTGTCCCTTTGTTTGGCTTAATTGTGCCTTCCAAGTGTGTTGGTTGTTGCTTCTATTGTTGTTTTCTACTTGTATATTGTTTGAGATCTACTTGAAACAAAGTTAGGTGTTGAAAACTTAGTTGGCCGGACTTGTTAACTCTTATGTATCGGTTTGTTGTTTCTATTACCGTGACTTACTTGTTTATGGCTTGAGTTTACTTGGGACAAAGATTGTTCATACATACCAGTACAATTCCAGTGTACTAACGTTCCTTTTGCCGGGGGCTCTACATTCGTGTTATGATTGTAGGTGGATTCGTAGCAGGTACTTCAGTTCATCGGCAGTAGCACTCCTTCATCTTCCACTGGCCATTTTGGTAAGCCCCTTTCCTCTCGGGGCCCTGCATGGCTCATGCCACTTCCATTTCGGAGTCTTATTTTGGTTTTGTATAAGGTATAGCCGGAGCCTTGTTACCGGCAAGTATTGTATTATCCCTGTCATATCTTAGAGGCTCCGTAGATAGAAAACGTGGGATTATGGACTTATGTAGATATATGTCGGGCCTTGTAAGTTGTAAATTGTTAAGTAATTAAGCATGTTTTGAATGTCTGAAAAAGTGTGATTTCGATTATAAACTGCTTAATCCTTTGGTTAATAAGTGATGAAAAATACAGAGGTAACACGTGGGTTAGGAAAGGTACTCAGGTCCGCTTGACTGGGGCTACCCGGTCGGGCGCCGGTCATGTCCTTTGATTTTGGGCGTGACAGGATCCTATCAATTAACTACAACAAGAACGCAGTTGAACAAATATAGAATAAACTGGGCAAACTATATTATCATAACAAGAAATTCATCCTTTAATAGATTCCATCAAAACCCTAGATTAAGGAATTATCTACTCATAACCAAACAAGATAAAACTACTAAATTTTTCATAAAGTGCAATTGAAATAATAAAGAGAAGATAGAAAAACTCTAATGGTTGGTTGCTCTTCTCACACTTGTTATTGCCTCCACAATAGCCCAAAAACATGTTTTCTTTTCTTGGGCGAGCTTCTTGAGTTTACAAGGGTTCAAAATAATTTTTTCCCGATTTACACTTTGGTCCCGAAAGTTCTGGGTAGCTGTACAGTTAACCGCGACCGCGACCGCGGAAAAATGCGGTGCGACTGCGGTGAGACCCTATCATTCTACCTCACTTCATTAGCTTACCGCGGTCCAGCTGCGGTCACGGTGAATCAAGCCCAGTCCTCTTTTTTTTGCTTCTTTCCGCTTAGGCGCTTCTTGATTGACCTTTTTTTCACATTATTGACTCCAAAACACTTCATAGTTCTTCCTAACTCGGATTAATTCCTGCGAAGCAAAAGAACACCAATTAGAGCATTTTGTTATCATTTACCCTTTGAAACAACAATAAAGCATGGTACATTTAGCGTGTAAATATCGTCTATATAGCCTATTATTATTTTGCATACGTATTTTGAAAATTGACAGCAAATAACTAAAACATGTCTTCTTGAAAAATTTTAAACCATTTGGAGACAATAACTCTTTAATTTGGCTAGGAACACTGGGTTCGGATAATGTCTGAAACCTAAGGACCCCATAATAAACATTATGAGGTGCAAAAAAATATCGATTCTGCGCAAAAAATAAATAATCTCTTATTAATACACTGCTCCAATCTAAAAAAAATAACATAACTACATTTGTCATACAATATATCTATAATATATCTACAACGATATAATATAATTAAAAACAAAAATAATATAACTATAATTTTTTAACAATATATCTACAAGTTTAAACAGATTCAGAAAACTACGACTAATCTTCACAATGTAGAAAAATAACCTACAAACCACAAAAACACATTTATGGAGCTTTGTAAGAATTAAAACAAACAAAAAAATTGTTATTGAAATTACTAAATTCTTACCATCACCAATGAATGTTGTTGAACACTTTTTATTAGAAGATTTTACAGCAGGGGCTTTTTTTGGAGCTTTTACAGTAAAAGATGCTTTAAATTTCTTTGTAGGTTTAATGACAGGTTCATTTTCTACAAAATCATCATCAAAATCTATCATTTTGCCTTTCCTTTTCGCTGAATGGATTTGCCTCGAAGATGCACTAACATCAAAATCATGTTTTTGTTTAGTTTTAGCTTCTGCCCTAGCTTGACGAGGGGAAAGCCTATGCTTCTTCTCTTCATTTGCATGAGGAATTTTTCATGCTTTTTCTGTGAATGTCGTGATAAAACACCCAAATCGGAAAAAGGAACATCTGCTTCTTTAAATTTTTTAGCACTCTTTTTTGAAGCTCTATTCTTCTTCATTGAAAATCTTTGAAACTGGTCGTTAATGGGTTAATGAACTTTGAAGAATAGTAGAAATTTTGACTGATTTTAGAAGAAAGAACTTGAGAATAGGCGTTAATGGAGAGGTTACAGATTTTCGCCAGTTTTAGAAGAGGAAATAGTGGGTGATCGAAGAGGAAATCGCGGGGTGTGGTTTGATACGTGGATGAGGGGGTGTGGTTTGATACGTGGATGAGGGGGTGGGATTTGGAGAGATAAACTTGGGAGAGTGAGAATATATGGTAGAGTTGAATTAGGTGACTAATTAATACCATTAAAACTCCTAAAATGTACATAAATGGTAAATAGGTATATAAAACGTAATTATATTAAAAGTTAAGCATGGAGGGTAATATAGTTTACTATATGGCATAGGAATGTAGAAATTCCTTCTCGATATTCATAACATGTAGTCTAAAGTTTAAGAACATGCAGTCTAAATTGTAAAACCTTTTAACTTGTACCCGTTTTGTTTTTCGGTTTGCATTTGTACACATTTTTTTGTTAAAAGAATTTTAAAAAGATAATTTTTCTCTTCTTTAATAAAAGACTACTTTCAGCAAAATAGACTGAAATTTTGGATAAAACTTATGACAAAACTGTAGACTACACGACAAAACTTCAGCATATTTTGTTATGAAGTTTTATCAAATGAACTAAATAACTTCAACATGCATTAGCAAAAAACTTAAGCATGTTTAGTCTGAAGTTTTAACAAATGAGCTAAATAACTTTAGCTTGTTTAGACTGAAGTTTCAGATAAAATTCATGGCAAAACTATAGACTGCAAGATAAAATTAAGCATGTTTTGGCATGAAGTTTTAATGAACTAAATAACTTCAGCATGCATTAGCAAAAACTTAAGCATGTTTAGTCTGAAGTTTTAGCAAATGAACTAAAATACTTCAGCTTGTTTAGATTGAATTTTTTAGATAAAAACTTATGTTTAAGTATGAAATTTTAGCAAATGAACTAAACAAGTTCAGCATGCATTAGCAAAAACTCATTAGAAAATCACATACTGCATGACAAAAACTTAACCGTGTTTAGTTTGAAGTTTTAGCAAATGAACTAACTTCAACATATTTAGACTGAAGTTTCGGATAAAACTCATGACAAAACTATAGACTTTAGCATGTGTTGGTATGAAGTTTTAGCAAAAGAACTAAATAACATCAACATGCATTAGCATGAAGTTTTAGCTTCAATGTGAAACAACTTCGTGCTTTATTAGCATGAATTTTTAGCTTTAGTGAAACAACTTCATGCTACATTAGTATGAAGTTTTTGCTTAAACGTGAAACAACTTCATGCTACATTAGCATGAAATTTTAGCTTGTAATTGATTAAAATTCAGACTTCAACGTGAAAACTTCATGCAAGTGTGATTCTAAAGATGAACCTGGTTCAAGTTTTTTGTTTTTTCATAAAGTTGTTGAGAGGAGAGGAGATCTTTTTTCACGTATGAGGTAGTAGATCACGCGATTAATGCATGATGCAGGTTTTATATCTTTTCTCAGTGGTATAATTGTCATATTATTACAAATTTTTGTCAGCTGGCTACCGAAGCAATAAATTTTAAAAATAAGGTACAGGTTAAAAGGTGGCACAAATATAGGACACAACTGAAAATCTCCCGTCTAAATTATCTGTTATACCATCCACGTGTGAAATAGAATACCTACATTTTCAGTATGCCTATGATAAATATAGGCTAATTGTGCTTGTTGGTTAGATTAGACAACTTGATAAGGAAAAATGGTACGGTATAGTCGCGGTAAAAATAATAGCCAAAAAGACATAAAATTTGTATATTTTTTTGTATATATATATATTATGTATATTATATACAAAAATTATAAAAATTTTATACACTTTTTCGGCTACCAAATGTAAATAGTTTCTGGCACGAGTTAAAACTGATAATACCCCGGTTGATCTCTCCTTTGGAAAGACCTCCCTTTTAGGTTCATGTGGTCTATTGCCATCACCCACGGCCCAATGTTACTAGTTGTCCCTTTTACAAGGTAATCATTTACATGAGAAAAACTTCTTGATGCATGATTTTCATCCAACAAGTTAACTGTCTTTCTTCGACTTCCTCGAGCAACATGAGACATCAGATAAGACTCGTCAAAATTTTAAATACAAGAATACCCGAAATAATCAGAGACGACAGTTCAGGGGGCGAAGCTTCAAAGATTCAACACTTGTGGTGTATTCGAAGCTGCGTAAATCTAATACCACAACCAGATTTTTAAAACATCTTTCTCTAAGGTTTTAGAAAATGCTAAGAGAATATACTGTCGAGCCACAATGGCAATGCCCATTAGAAGCAACTATCTGGACTGCATGAGATAAAAAGGTCCCCAACAATTAACAAGAAACAGGGAGAAAATGAGAATTTGCTCAGCAACTCTTATTGTTCGCTCATAGAGTTTGGTTCTGTTTCTAATCAGATGCCAAAAGAAAAAGGACGGACCACTGGAGATTTGGTTTATTCCATCTTCAAAGTTTTTTTATGGACAGAAAAATCTAATAAGAGCTTAGACCTTATTGGCGCTGCATTTCTCAACTGCATAATTACCTTTGAAATAAGCTCGTCCACACAGGGAAACATTCAAAAAGAACATGAGTTACCTTCATGACAAATCAAAAGTACGTTACCTAGAGTGAGATATTCTTGATTAAGTAATCAATTTTAATCATCAAAGACTACGAGAAAATTTGATTTAGAGCAAATTTAGTAGTAGTGAAATGCATAACTACATCGTTGGAGATGCTTAAATGGACCCCTTGCTCTTAACTATAGCTGCACAACAGTTATAGTTTGAGCCACAGATGAAAACAACGTTTGATTTAGAGCAAGTCAAGTAAGCATCCATTAAGAATCAAAGATTAGACCAATCACTCGAATTAGCATGAGAAGAGTAAAACTGCCATGATTGAAGCATCAAACACACATCCATTTAAGTTTCAACCCATAAGAGTAGGCAAGAAACAGAAAGTAGATTCTTATATTATTAGCGCACAAACAAACAAGAAAAAAATTTTAAGTTCAAGAAATTTGAGTACTGATAAATAATGCTACTACACGGATCAATGACTTAAGGTTCCATAGAGAGTTCTAGGGGTAACTAACTCAGGTTATAATAGGACATTATGACTAGTTGCAGATTTTGTAGATCTACCAATTATATGGGGCATCTGTCTCCGTTTAAAAAGTATTGACACCCAAAGCATCCTTAAATTCATTATTTGGAGAACATTTCAGTTGTCTTATGAATATTGACTAATACATAAAATTCAAAATAAAAAGGATGTTATTCACTAAAAACAGAGTAAAGAGTGAATTAGCAAATTGTGAGAAAATCAATCAAGCATTTGATATGGCTTATCCAAAAAGACGGCAAGCTTACATAATGTAATGACCACGGTAAATGTATGTATGTGTATCGATGCACATATCTATTAGCAAAATTTTAGACATAACAAGAAAAAAAGCAATAAACTAAATTTAAAAGCACCAAATTTCAACTTTTAGCAACTGCAGTTGGGTAGCATTTCACGAAGCAAAGCAGCCGATAAAATATATAAGCTCAATATTGAGGTATTAAAGTGATTAGTGAGGTTCGGATTTCCACAGTTTGTCAACTCACTTTCAGACTAATGATCTATCAAGACATCCGAAAATGAAAACCATACATATTAGCCAAAAGGCAGAATGGCCTAAATGGCATCTATACTTGTGTCACTTTGTCATGCCGGTCCCCAAACTTAACAATTTACCAACCAAACCCTTCTACCCTTAAAAATTGAGCATTTTAAACCCTGCTCATCCTATATGGCATTTTTCACTCAAGTGTGTGTGCTGCAATCGTTTAAGGAGCGTGAGGCCTATTAAAAAGGCACAAAGAGCCATTTTTTGGCTGTCATCTTCTTCCCAATTGTTCATGCTCCATTGTTGAACAAAAGTGAGCTTTCTCTTTGCTTTTCTCTCTCCAACATTTTCTGTCCAATTCTTTTTTTCTCTCTTCAATATTTTCTATCCAATTCTTTTTTTTTCTCTCTTCAATATTCTCTCTCTTCAAGATCATAGTACTTGTAATTGTTTTGGTTTGCATCTTTCCTTGCAGTCCATAAAGCAAGTTTTTACGTCGTGTGATGACTTTCTACTGAAGAAGCAGTTCTATTATATCCTTACTCGCCATGTAAGTTCTCTGTTGTGTGCGCTATTTTGGTTTATCAGAAAATACCAGCACGTAGAAAAATTCATTTTTTCCTCCTGTTTCTACAATGGACGTCTGTCAAGCCTTTTTACTCTTCCAAAGATGACGTTTCCGCCGACGATCCTCTCAAACCCCACAAACAAACCCAACAAATTTCCTCTCCTAAAGCATCTGATGTCCTTCACTCCATTGTATCTAACCAATGGTTTATGTTTCACCATGTTTTACTCTGTCATGTATTTCCTTCTCGTCGGGTGGCGTGAGAAGATTCGTAATTCGACGCCTCTCCATATGGTCACATTTTCTGAATTGGTCGGTATGGTTTCATTGATCGTTTCAGTTATATATGTGTTTGGCTTTTTCGGGATCGGAAAATACCAGTTGTGCGGGTGACCTTGATGAAGAGATGTGTGCGGGTGATGAAGAGAGAGAAGGCTGCAGGAAATTTTTAATCTACCATGTCGCGTGGCAGCCAACGTGGAAGAAATTGTGTTACACGCAGTGATAACTACCTGTCATAAACGTTTATTATACACGGTTTAAAGGAATATAAGAGTTTAGTTGGCAAATTGTTAAGTTTGGGGACCGGCATGACAAAGTGGCACAAGTATAAGTGTCATTTAGGCCATTCTGCCTAGCCAAAATGCTAAAAAAATATAATACTATGAAAAACTTGATAAGGAGACAATCCAAGAGATAATACTTTATCAATGAACACACAAGTTAAAACCCCTAAGATATAACCAAATTCTAAAATAAAACCAGATCACAACTCAATCTCAGCTGAGCATACAGCTCTGCCGTCTACTTTCAGAAAATATTCACAGCCATAAAATAACTATCAAATTTACTTCCAAAAAAAATTGCAGTCAGTATTGAAGTTGGAATGTAGAACACTTATAAACCAACTACCAATAATCTCAATTGAAATCTCCATAACAGCAGACAAATAAAATTTCAACAAGATTGAGAGAGCTCAGATGTCATACCATAAAACCAATAATGCTACTGATATAGCGAGTGGAGAAAAAGGAAAGAGATAAATGATGGGAAGCCATAGGAATGGGTGGCATAGGAAAGATTTCAATTTATATTATGAAAACATAAATATATGATATCTTTCCACCCCTCTCACTCCTAAATCTCCCCTATACATTCATCACTTTTACATTTCCTACAAAATTTCACAAGATTTTCTCTACTAAACTGCTACTGAGCAATATATAGACTTGAAACTGAAAAAAGACGGTGAAGGCGGAAGTGTGGAAACTGGAAACCCTAATTCCGTGTAGTTTATAGAATGGGAAAAGAATTGTACGTTTTAACCTCTTATGTTTTATTTTGTACACTTCACTCAAATGACTCCAACAACTTAACTTTATGAAGCAAACTGAAAATGATTTTCTAGTTCAAATTCAATAATCATGCAGGTTTTACCTATATAATCCTTGTATCCTACTCGAAATGCCTACCTTTTGTTAGTAAATAGAAATTATGTTTAAAAGAATAATGCTGGTATGTTAGAAGATGAAGCTTGGAAAAGAAAGTTATGGATTTCAGAATAGCTCAATTGAGCTGATTAAAAAAAATACAATCGACTATATACACCCCTTAACTAACAATTAGTTACTAACTAACTAAAATAACTCAAGCACCCCTAACTTCTTACTATGTACATTTAGGTCCCCATATCTTATACACTTAACTACATATTGAAATACTCCCCCTCAAGATGAAGGGTGTAAAATATTTAACACACCAAGCTTGCTAAGTAGAAACTGATGCTGAGGTGATGCCAATCCTTTAGTCTGAATGTATGCTTGTTGATGTTGTGTAGATACATATTGTGTTTGCAGTATCCTTGCTTGAGCTTCTCCCTGATGAAATGACAGTCTATTTCAATATGCTTTATTCATTCATAAAAGATGGGATTACCAGCTATTTGAATTGCTGCCTTATTATCTTAAAATAAGAGAACTGGTTGGTGAATTGGTTTTCCTAGTTCTGCAAACAGTCCCCTCAACTACATAATCTCAGCTACTACAGATGCCATTCTTATGTATTAAGCTTCAGCACTGCTATGAGAGATTGTGTGTTGCTTATTTGACCTCCAAGAGATTAAGGAATCTCCAAACTTAACAAGGTAACCACCGACTGACCTTCGACTCATTGGGCATGCTGCCCAGTCTAAGTCTCATATCCAACCAAAGCATCTGCTTGTTGTCTTCGCATAATCACTCACATCCTTGGCTCTTATTTGAGATACCTCACTACACGAGTAGCAACATCCATGTAAGATCTTTTTGGAGCTTGCATGAACTGACTTAAGACTTGTATTGCATAGCTAACGTATGGTCTAGTGACTGTGAAATACAAGATTTTTCCAATCAATTTCTGGTAACTTGTGGCAACTGTCAAAGGGTCAAGGCCTTGAATCCCAATCCCCTTATCATACTCAATAGAAGTATGTTTCTGATTGAGTTCTAGATGTGTAACAGCAGATTTAGCACCACTTAATCCCATTTATGAAATAACTTCTAGAGTATATTTCTTTGATTGAGAAGAATCCCCTTCTGAGACCTGAAGACTCCAATCCCAAGAAAATATCTTAAGTCACCTAAATCCTTCACCTTAAACTCCTGATGCAATACTGATTTTGCTTCATTAATGAGCTTTACGCTACTTCCTGTGAGTAATAGATCATCCAAATAGACTAGGATGATCACTATCTCACTTCCAAACCTTTTAGTAAATAAGGAGTAGTCATAGGCACACTAACTGAAGCCTGCACGAAGCAAGGCATCTATGAGCTTAATATTCCACTGCCTTGATCTTTTTTTAAGTCTATAGAGAGACTTCAACAACCTGCAAACCTTGTTCTCCCCCAGTCTTTGAAAACTTTGTGGTAGGTCCATGTAAATTTTCTCCTCTAGGTCTCCTTACAGAAAAGTATTATAGACATTTATTTGATAGAGAGACTGGTCTTTGGAGGCAACTAATGCAATGACTGATCGAAATGTCACCATTTTTGCAACAGGTGAAACAGTCTCATGATAATCTATCCCTTCTTGTTGATCATATCCTTTAGCAAAAAGTCGAGCCTTAAACCTTTCCACCTTTCCATTGGCTTTGTACTTAATTTTCTAGACCCATTTTGATCCTATAGAAGATTTTCCAGCTGGCAGGTTCACCACAACCCAGGTCTTGTTGTCCTCTAAAGCTTTAATGTCTTGTTTTATGGCTTGTATCTATCTGTTATCTTTCAGTACTTCCAAGAAACTGTGTGGTTCTGTGATTGTTGCGAAAGCCATGATGTAATCCCTGTATTTCTGTATGGTATTATTATAAAATAGGAAGTTTGATATTGGATAAGGACATTGGGAATTCTTCTTTAACCAACTAGATAATCCTACATCCAAATATAGGGGATCTTTGTTCTTGTTGACTACCTAATATGAGTAGGAGTTGTAGGTGCCATAGAAATTTCAGTTAGGACCACTTCAGTTAATATATGTGATTCAATATTTCCTTGTGAATCTGCATGATTAGCTATATCATGATCAGCTACATCTGTGGTTTCTGCTTGTTCTTCTACATCACCACTATTGTCATTTGCAGCATGAGCTGCATCTGCATTTGAAATTGTGTGATTGAATTCCATGCTTGTTGAACTTGAGGGTTCTACATCCATGGTGATCATATCCTCCATTTGCATTATTTCAAAGACATCATCTATGTAACTTTGGAATTGATTAGTGGGCACAGGCTGGTGTTGTGAGATAAGAAAAGGAAATATTGATTCCCTAAGTATGACATCCTTGCTCTCAAAGAAAGAGTTAGTCTTTTTATCAAACAGTCTATATACCTTTTGAGTAGTGGAATACCCCATTGGAGCAGTTTCCCTGGATCTAGGGCTAACTTTGTTCTCCTTCACCACATTTGTAGCATAACATAAGCAGCCAAAGGTTCTCAGATGTGTTAGTGATGGTTATCTATTATGTAGTAAGTCAAAAGGACTCTTACCACCTAATACTCTAGTAGGTAGTCCGTTTATAATATAAACAGTTGTTTGCACACATTCTCCCCAAAACTTACTTGGTAATCTAGCCAGAAACTTCAGTGCTCTAGCTATATCTAAGATGTGGCTGTATTTTTTTAGCCACTCCATTTTGTTGTGGAGTATGCACATAGCTGCTTTGGTGAATTACTCTATGATTTTGCAAGAAAGCATTCCACTGATGATTAAAGAATTCCTTACCATTGTCCGTCCTAACTGTCTTAACAAAAACACCAAACTGATTTTGTACCATGCAAAAGAACTGTTTGAGAAATATGAGTGTTTCACTTTTCAACTATATGAGAAAAATCCAGGTTGATCTAGTGAAATCATCAACAATTGTGATAATCCAAAGGGTCATCTCACGGTTTAGAACCCAATTTGGGGTTTTGAGGCCTTCAAAACCTCATGCTACTTCTTCTCGATCTTTGTGCACAGTCCGGGCATGTTTCTTGAAAGCATCTGGGCGAACAATTTGAGAAAATAATTTTTGCCTTAAAAGTGATTTTAGTTGACTTCGGTCAACATTTTTGTGAACGGACCTATACTTGTGTTTTAATGGTCCTGAAGGGTTCGTAGTAAAATATGGGACTTGGGCGTATACCCAGAATAGAATTCCGAGGTCCATAGCCCGAGTAATAATTTTTTGTTAAAAATTGTTAAACTAAAAATCTAAGAATTTAAAGAAATTGAATAATGTTTATCCTATTGGTATCGGGCCTGTATGTTGTTTTTGGAGCTCGGTACAGGTCCAATATAATATTTAGGTCATGTATGCGAAATTTGGTGAGAAACGAGACTGATTTGATGTGATTTAGACGTCCTGATGTAAAAATAGGAATTTCAAATGTTCGTAAGGATTTCATGTGTTTTGGTGTTAAATCCGAAGTTTTAGAGGTTATTTTGGCGATTTGATCTCATGAGCAAGTTTGTATGATATTGTTTGACTTGTGTGAGTACTAAGTGTGGAGCCCCGAGGGCTCAAGTGACTTTCGGACGTGTGTTGGGAGTAAAAACACCCCAGTTTTCTAGTAATTATGGGCCAATGTTGCAGGCTCGCAAATGCGAGGATTTATTCACATTTGCGATGGCTGTATTTGCGAGGAAGGCTTCATAATTGCGAAGAAGCCTTGCGCTAGGCAGTTGTCGCATTTGCGAGCCAAGTAGGGTCCACATTTGCGACCCTTTTGTCGTATTTGCGACTAGTTCAGATGGAGCCCAGGTTCACATTTGCGATGGTTTTGTTGCAAATGTGACCTTCACATTTGCGAACCTGATGTCGCAAATGCGACATCCAAGGCCTAGGCACAACTTTTAAAAATGGGACTTAGGCTATTTATTTCATTTCACTTCTACTCTTGGGCGATATAGAAGCTTTCAAAGAGGGTATTTTAGCCTAGAACTTTGAGGTAAGTTATTCATACTTAATGTTAGTTTAATACTTGGTTCTAGGGTAAATTAACACACCAAGATTAGTGAAAATCATGGTATTAGAATAAAGCCCATGGTTTTAATAAAAACAAGATTTAACAACAAAATTTGCTATTAAATAGAGTAAAAATCATATATTCTTGATCCTTAGGTTATGGGTAACAACTTTCTTCAAAAAATTTCCGGAATCTGGGCACGTGGCCCCGAGGATGAATTTTAGGAACTTTGCATTTAGGGTTGGAAAATTAATCTAATAGCTAGGATATGAACCTTTGAGCTTGTCTTGACTAGTTCTTACCCCGTTTTATTAATTTTGGATCCCTCGGCTCCAAATTGAGGGTTTTGAGCACATTCTTAAATTTGGAAGTAAGCTTTGGAGCAACCTGAGTCTCCTTTCTAATCTCGGAAAAGCGAAATAAACCCCTAGGTGAATTAAATAAACGTATGTGATTGTTTGTGAGGGAAACATACATACGTGGTGATGAGAGTCCGTGCGTAGCTACTATTATGCTAATTATCTGGGTAGTTTAAGACCTGTATCATGCCATACTTGCAAATGCTTACGTTCTTTCTTGCTACTGAGATCACTTAAGGATATGTTAGGGATTAAAAAATAATATAAACGAATTTACGCACTTACTTGAGAACTTGTAAGAAATTATTTGACTATAAATGCGCCTTTATGTGCCTTCTTGATAATAATTGCTATTTGTGGATCGGGCCGATCACCTCACTAGAAATAAATGCATCTATAATTTGTTCCATTTGACCCTCTGGCAGTGCACAGTTTAATATTATGTTGGACGAGGTCGTACGGCCTCGGCATAATGTGCGCATGTTAATTATGTGGAATTCACCCATGATTTACACTATTTAAATGCTTTGAAATGTAAGTTATATTATATGACATGACAGAATCTGCTATGTGTGTATGTGTATATATATATATATATATATATATATATATATATATATATATTATTTCTCCTTGTTCTAAGAATGCCATATTATACATGTCATCCATGCTTAGTGTAGACCATATATATTATTGATATTGACCTTAGTAAGTGTCAAGACGACTCCTCGTCACTACTTCTTCGAGGTTAGACTGGATACTTGCGGGGTTTGTTTATGTACTCATATTATGTTTCTCTACTTAACTATACAGGATCTGAGGCTGGCACATCTAGTTACTTCTCCGGCGTGCGTTCCTGATTCCTAGTCAAGATCTCATGCTGAGCTGCCCCTTCCGAGCCGTTCAGCAGCATGTCAATGTTTCTCTTCTTTTGTTGTTATTATATACTGTCTATTCTGTTTCAGGCAGTAGGATAGTGGTATTGTGTTTGTACATTCTACTAGTTGCCCTAGTACTTGTGACACTAGTTCTTGACACACACATTAGTAGCTGTCATTTTTGGGTTTTATTTCTATTATTATGAAATTGTTAATTATCGACTATTTTAAATATAAGTTAAGTGAATGTTAGGAATGTTTAAATAAAATAATTGAGAATTCACTAGCTCATAGCCTTGGCTTGCCTAACTACGGCATTGGGCGCCATCACGACCTATAGTGGAATTTGGGTCGTGACAATAGGGTATCAGAGCACTAGATTCACATAGGTCTCATAAGTCATGGGAAAACCCAATAGAGTCTTGCGGATCGGTATGGAGATGTATAATCTATCTTTGAGAGGCCATAGGGTATTAGGAAACTACTCTTTATTCATCTTCTATCATGAAGTCGATGGTCTGCTAAATTTCATTATTCTATTCTCTCACAGATGGTGAGGACATGTACAGTAGATGTTCTAGACCTGGGAGGAGCTGCTCCCCCCATTGATAGAGGCTGAGGTAGAGGCCGGGGAAGGGCACCGGCCCCAGGTAGGGAATGAGCGCGTCCTAGAGTTGTCCTAGTTGCACCACCGGCAGATTCTGTAAGGGATCCGATAATTAGAGAGCAAGGCGAAGTGCCTGTAACTGAGCCTACACTGGCAGACTTTATGATAGTATCAGGTTTCCAAGAGGTCATGCGCCGTATGTTGTTGTTCATGGATACCATGACCTAGGCTAGTTTATTTCCAGTGGACCCAACTGCATCTCAAGCGGGAGAGGGAGCACATACCTCTACTGCTCAGGCTCCTAGTCATGCAGTTGCAATGTATCAGACTTCGAGTGCACTACCCACGGCCAGGGCCAGCTAGTTGCTGCTGTGGTACCCGAACCCAGATCGGCTATAGATGGTGATCCGCTGAAGTTATTGGACAGATGGACTAGACTACACCCTTCTATCTTCAGGGGCGAGTGTCATCAGGGTGCCTACGATTTTATTGATAGGTGCAGGGACAGACTGCACAATATGAGGTTATTGGAGTATCACGGGGTTGACCTTACTATATTCTAACTGGAGAGCAAGGCCCGTAAATGGTGGCAGTCTTATGTTCTTGGCAAGCCAGCGGATTCTCCTCCCATTACTTGGGGTCAGTTCATATATCTTTTCCTGGATAGGTATATACCACCATCTAAGAGGGAAGAGCTGGGGTATCAGTTTGAGCAGCTGAAGTAAGGTTAGATGTCGATGACCGACTATAAGGCGAGGTTTTTTGAGTTGTCCCGCCATGCACTGATGATACTTCCTACTGACGTAGAGAGGGTGCCGAGGTTCATTGCAATGTTGTATTCTTGTATTAGGTCCAAATTGGCCTGAGATATGGAGATGGGGACTCTATATAAGCTAGCAGTAGAGATTGCTCGGAGGATTGAGGGATGTCCTAGAGGTGGAGGCCAGGCATGGAGAGGTCAGCCAGCTGCTACTCAATCAGGTGGAGGCCAACCACCCTGCGCTCCTGCTAAATTCTATGCTCTTTTGGCCAGACCATATGCATTGTCATCATATGCCATTATCATAGGTATTATTTCTGTCTATGGTAGGGATGCTTCAGTGCTATTAGATCTAGGGTCTACCTATTCATATTTATCATCTCTACTTGCTCATTTTCTAGATATTCCTCGTGAGTCCTTGGGTACTCCAATTCATGTGTCCACTCTTGTAGGCAAGTCTTTGGTTGTGGATTGGATCTACTAGTCCTGTGTGGTAACATTATGTGGTTTTGAGACTATAGCAGACCTCTAGTTGCTGGATATGATCGATTTTGAGGTCATCCTGGGCATGGATTGGTTGCCCAAATACCACACCGTCCTAGATTTCCATGCCAAGACTATTACTTTAGCGATGCCAAAGTTGTCAGGGTTGGAATGGAAGGGTTCCTTAGTTAGTACATCTAGTCCGGTTATCTCTTTTCTGAAGGCTCGACATATGGTCAAGAAGGGTTGTTTGGCTTATCTAGCTTATGTTCGGGATGCCACCGCAGAGTCTCTAGCGATTGATTCAGTTCCAGTAGTTCGAGAATTTGCAATGTGTATCTTTATAACCTTCCTAGCATGCCACCATATCGTGATATTGATTTTTGTATTGATTTGGCTCCAGGCACTCAGCTATGGCTCCGAAGAAGTTGAAGGAGTTAAAGGAACATCTTGAGGAGTTATTAGCAAAGGGGTTTGTGAGACTCAGTGTATCACCTTAGGGTACACCAGGTTATTTTTGAAGAAGAAGGATAGAACTATGCAGATGTGAATTGATTATCGCTAGTTGAACAAGGTTACCATCCAGAACAAGTACCTGTTGCTGCACATACATTATTTGTTTGACTAGTTGCATGGTACTAGGGTGTTTTCGAAGATTGACTTGATATCAGGGTATCATCCACTAAAGATTTGCGACTCAGATGTCAAGAAGACTGCTTTCCGTAATAGATATGGTCATTATGAGTTTCTAGTTATGTCCTTCGTCTTGACTAATGCCCCAATGGTGTTTATAGAGTTGATGAACAGGGTGTTCAGGCCTTATATTGATTCTTTTGTTATTGTCTTAATTGATAATATCTTGATCTACTCAGGAAGCATGGGGCAACACGAGCAACATTTGGGAATAGTGCTTCAGACCTTGCGAGAGTTGAAGCTATATGTTAAGTTCTCCACGTGTGAGTTTTGGATTGATTTAGTAGCATTCTTGGGTCATATTGTGTCAGGAGAAGGTATTAAGGTGGATCCCAAGAAGATTAAGGAAGTTCAGAGTTGGCCACGTCCTACTTCAGTGACTGAGATCAGGAGTTTCCTGGGGTTGGTAGGTTATTATCGCTCATTCGTGCAGGGCTTTTCATCCATTGTAGCACCTTTGACTAGATTAACCCAGAAGGGTGCTCCTTTTTGATGGTTTGATAATTGCGAGGCGAGCTTTCAGAAGCTTAAGACGGTATTGACTACAGCACCAGTCCTAGTACTACCTTTCGGTTCGGGGATATATACTGTGTATTGTAAAGCTTCACATATTGACCTAGATTGTGTATTGATGCAGGAGGAGTGAGTTATTGCACATGCTTCACGTTAGCTAAATATTCATGAGAAAAATTACCCTGTGCACGACCTAGAGTTAGCAGCAATTGTTCATGCTCTTAAGATATGGAGGCATTATCCGTATGGGGTGTCATGTAAGGTTAACACTGATCATCATAGCTTGCAGCATTTGTTCAAACAGAGGGATCTTAATTTGAGGCAGGGTAAGTGGTTTGAGTTACTAAAGGATTATGACATCACCATTATTTATCATTCGGGCAAGGCAAATATGGTCATAGATTCCTTGAGTAGGAAAGTAGAGAGTATGGGCAGCTTGGCATTCATTTCAGCAAAGGAGAGGCCACTAGCTTTGGACATTCAGTCCTTGGCTAACAAACTTGTAAGGTTGGACATTTTATAGCCCAGCTGAGTCCTTGCGTGTGTTGTTGTTCAGTCTTCACTTTTGGGAAGATCAAGGCTCGATAGTTCGATGATGTGCATTTTCCAGTTCTTAGAGAGAAGATGCTATAGGGTAGTGCTAAGGAGGTTTCTATTAGCAAGAATGGTGTTCTGCGGCTCCAAGGCTTCCTATGTGAACCTAATGCCGATGGCTTGAGGGAGAGGATTCAAGAAGAGGCACACAATTCACGGTATTCCATTTATCCAGGTGCTACAATGATATATTGTGACCTGAGGCAGCATTATTGGTGGCAGCGGATGAAGAAAGGCATAGTTGAGTATGTGGCTAGGTGTTTGAACTACCAGCAGGTTAAGTATAAGCACTAGAGGTCAGGTGGCGTACTTCAGCAGATGCCTATACCTGAGTGGAAGTGGGAGCACCTTACTATGGACTTCGTAGTCAGGTTGTCGGGGACCTTGCAGAAGTTTGATGCCTTTTGGATCTTTGTCGACAGGTTGACCAAGTCGGGTACACTTCATTCCGGTAGTGATTATGTATACTTTAAAGAGGTTGGGTCAAATGTACATTCGGGAGATAGTTCGGTTGCACGGTGTGCTTGTTTCCATCATATTAGATAGATACCCTCAGTTCACTTCCCATTTCTGGAGAGCTATGCAGAGTGAGTTTGGGACCCGTGTAGAGCTCAGCATAACATTTCACCCTCAGAACGACGGGCAGTTGGAGCGGGCAGTTCAGATTCTGGAGGACATGCTCAGAGCATGTGTGATTAACTTTGGAGGGCAGTGGGATCAGTTCTTGCCTTTGGCCGAATTTTCTTACGACAACAGCTATCAGTCCATCATCGAGATGGCTCCATTTGAGGCTTTATATGGCCGACAATGTCGTTCTCCTATCTGGTGATTTGAGTTTGGTCAGGCTATATTGTATGGTATAGATTTGGTGAAATATTCCTTAGAGAAAGTAAAGTCGATTCAGGAAATACTTCGCACAACTTAGTCTAGACAGAAGAGTTATGCAGATTAGAAGACGTGGGATGTATCATTCATGGTCGGCAAGATGGTTCTCTTGAAAGTCTCGCCGATGAAGGGTATTATGAGATTAGGAAAGAAGGGCAAGTTGAGCCCAAGGTTTATAGGCCCATTCGAGGTGCTGAGGCAATTTGGGGAGGTTGCTTATGAGTTTGCTTTCCCTCCCAGTCTATCACGATTTCATCAAGTTTTTCATGTATCTATGCTTTGTAGGTATCACGCTGACTTGTCCCATGTGTTAGACTTTAGTAATATTCAGCTGGATGAGAATTTGGGTTATGAGGAGGAGCCAGTTGCCATTGTTGATGGACATGATCGCTAGTTGAGATCCAAGAGGATTCCTGCGGTGAAGGTCCAGTGGATGGGCCAACCAGTCCAGGAGGTGACCTGGGAGTCCGAGGAGGACATGCAGAGCATATATCTCCATCTTTTCCCTAGCTCAGGTCCTATTCTATATCCGTTCGAGGATGAATAGTTATTTTAGAGGTGGAGAATGTGATGACCCAAAGGATCATCTCGCGTTTTAGAACCCAATTCGAGGTTTCGAGGCCTTTAAAATCTCATCCTATTTCTCCTCGATCTACGTGCGCAGTCTGGTTGCATTTTCGTAAATCCCTTGTGAAAAATATTTGATAAAATAATAATTTTTTCCTTAAAAAGTGATTTTAGTTGACGTCGGTCAACTTTTTAGTGAACGAACCCGGACTCGTATTTTTTACGGTCCCGGAGGGTCCGTAGTAAAATATGGGACTTGGGCGTATGCATGGAATCGAATTCTAAAGTCCCTAGATCGAGTAATGATTTTTTGATAAAAATTGTTAAATTGAAATCTAAGGATTTAAAAAAATTGAATAATGGTTGATCCTATTAGTATCGGGTCCGTATGTTAGTTTCAGAGCGTAGTACAGGTCCAACATAATATTCAAGTCATTTATGTGAAATTTGGTGAAAAACAGGACTAATTTGATAGGATTTGGACGTCCGATTATAAAAATAGGAATTTCAGATGTTCTTAAGGATTTCATGTTTTTTGGTGTTAAATCCGTAGTTTTAGATTTTATTTCGGCAATTTGATCGCACGAGTAAGTTTGTATGATTTTGTTTGACTTATGTGACTACTCGGTGTGGAGCCCTGAGGGATCTGGTGAGTTTGGGACGTGTGTTGGGAGTAAAAACACCCTAGCTTTCTGGTAATTCTGGGCAAATGTTGCAGGTCTCGCAAATGTGAGCATTTGTTCGCATTTGTGATGACCGCATTTCCAAGGAAGGCTTCACAATTGCGAAGAAGCCTTGGGCTGGGTAATCATTGCATTTGCGACATTTTTTCGCATTTTTGAACCTATTAGGGTCTGCATTTGCGACTCTTTTATCGCATTTGCGACCAATTCAGAGGGAGCCCAGGTTCGCATTTGCGAGGGTTTTGTCACAAATGCGACCTTCATATGTGTGAACCTGATTTCGCAAATGCAACATCTAAGGCCTGGGCACAACTTCTAAAAATGGGACTCAAGCCATTTATTTCATTTCGCTTCTACACTTGGGCGATATAGGAGCTTCCAAAGAGGGGATTTCAACCTAGCAATTTGATGTAAGCTATTCCTACTTAATATGAGTTTAATACTTGGTTTTTGGGTAGATTAACACACCAGGATTAGTGAAAATCATGGGATTAGAGTAAAACCCATGGTTTTAATAAAAATAAGATTTTACTACGAAATTTGTTATGGAATGGAGCAAAAATTATATATTATTTCCTTAGGTTATAGGTAAAAACTTTCATAAAAAATTTCCGAAATCCGAGGCACGTGGGCCCGGGGGTGAATTTTAGGAACTTTGCATTTAGGGTTGGGAAACTACTCTAATAGCTAGGATATGAACTCTTGAGCTTATATTTACTAGTTCTTACCCCGTTTGATTTGTTTTGGATCTTTCGGCTCCGAATTGAGGGTTTTAAGAACGTTCTTGAATTTGGAAGTAAGCTTTGGAGCAAGGTGAATCGTCTTTATAACCTCTCAAGAGGGAAATAAACAACTAGATAAATTAAATAAATGTATGTGATTGGTTGTGGGGGCTACGTAGGTATGTGGTGACGACAGTCCGTGTGTAGCTACTATCATGCTAGTTGTCCAGGTAATTTAGGACCCGTATCATTCCATGCTTGAAATGGTTGTGTTCTTGCTTGCTACTTAGATCACTTAGGACATGTTAGGGATTTAAAACAAATTGAAACGAATGTACGCACTTACATGAGAATTTATATGGAATTATTTGACTATAAATGTACCTTTATGTGCCTTCTTGATAATAATTGCTATTTGTGGCTCATGCCGATTGCCTCGGTAGAAGTAAATATATCTATTGTTTGCACCATTCAACCCTCTAGTAGTGCACAGTTTAATATTATATTGGACCGGGCCATACGACCTCAACATAATGTGCGCATGTTAATTATGGTGAATTCACCCATTATTTACTCTATTTAATAATTTGAAATGTAAGTTATATTATATGACATGACTGAATCTAATATATATTGTTGCTTCTTTTTCCGAGAATGTCATATTATACATGCCATCCATGCTTAGTGTAAAACTCATATATTATTGATATTGACCTTACTAAGTGTCAAGTTGACCCCTCGTCACTACTTCTTCGAGGTTAGACTAGATACTTACTGGGTACATATTTTTTATGTACTCATACTACGCTTTTGTACTTAACTGTACAAGATCTGAGGCAAGCGCATCTGGTTACCCCTTCGACACGCGTTCCTGATTCCTAATCACAATCTCACAGTGAGCTGCCCCATTCGAGCCGTTCAGCAGCATACCGGAGTTTCTCTTCTTTTGTTGTTATTATGTACTATTTATTCTATTTTGGCCAGTAGGATAGTGATATTCGTTTTGTACATTCTACTAGTTGCCCTAGTACTTGTGACACTAGTTCCTGGCACACAGATTAGTAGAATATCATTTTTGGGTTGTATTTTTATTATTATAAAATTGTTAATTACCGACTATTTTAAATATAAGTTTAGTGAATGGTTGGAGTGTTTAAATAAAATAATTGACAATTCACTAATTATTAGCGTTGGCTTGCCTGACTACGATGTTGTGCGCCATCACGACCTATAGTGAAATTTGAGTCGTGACAGTTTCCATAAAGCCATGTGAACAAACTGAAAAGGTTTAGTCTTAGGTGCGCACTAGTAGGAAAGTATAACCTATATTTCTTAGCCAATGGAGAAACAAAACATTTATTGTGTATTGCACTGTCTACTTTATTATGTATAAAGGAAATATGTTGCATTACTGGCAATGAAGGATGTCCTAATCTTTTGTGGAAAGTTCTCCTTTATCGTTGTTCCTCTCCACTGAACTGATATGAGCAGCTATTTGTTTTATTCTTCTTCCTCTTATCAGATAAAGGCCACCAGTTTCCTTACCAATCCCCTTCTCCCTGCCACTGTAAAGGTCCTGAAATACACATATTTTGGGCAGGAATAGAGCACCACATTGTAAGTCCCTGGTTAACTTTGAAATTGACATCAAGTTAAACTTAAAGTCAGGAACATACAATACAATTTCCCGTTTAGTATCTGGTGAAATTTGTGTACTACCAATATGTGTAACATCAGTATTGTCTCCATTTGGTAGTCTCACATTTTGCCTTTATAACTATCTACATTCTTGACATCTTGTAGTAGCTCTAGTGAGGATGCTATGTGATGTGTGGCCCCTGAGTCCACTATCCAATTGTCATTAGAGACACTTGAGGCAAGAGATACAATATTACCTGCCATGTTTGCTTGTGTATGATCATTAACATTTGCATCCTTGTTGAATAACTGAAGTATCTGGTACTGTGCTTCAGTAAAGAAGTATTCTCCTTTCCGTTGTGCTGGTCCTTCTGAGTTGGAAGCTGCCACATTGTTGACTGCAGTGAAAGGTCCCTTAGTTCTATATTCTCTAGTGTGATAATTTTTCTTCCCTTTGAAATCTTCAGGGTAACCAATGATTTTGAAGTAGCTATCCTTGGTGTGGCCCTTCATATGGCATGCTCACACTGTAGGAACTAGTTCCTCCCTTGAAAACCTTGACCTCTTCTAACTTGCATTGCTATAGGATCCACATTTTCTGCCATTACACTACTTCCCATAAACTGTTGGCTTTCATCTTGTGTGATCATAACATATTCTGGGTTGAGTGTAGGTTCAGTTCTTCATCAAAATTTGTTTTCGAGCTTGGTCATTAGTGTCATTTAGTTTATCAAAAAACTGCATCAGCCTCCATTGATGCAGATGCACAACATATTCCTTTGATTTCATACATCCACAATTTGGAGAAGGTACAAGAACATCATATTCAACCCATAACTCTTTCAATTTTGTGAAATACACAACAACAGAGTCAGATCCTTGTGATAACCTCCAAATTCCTCTATGCAATTGGAAAATCCTTACTCAATTCACCTTATCAAATTGTTCCTTAAGATCTTCCCACATTGCATGTGCATATGATGCATAAATAATTCCACTCAATTGATCTTTCGAAACTTTCATAATCCATGAATGCACAATTGTAATGCATGTCTCCCATTCCTCATTCAGTTCATCTTCAAATAAGGCTTTAACACATGTTCCATTAATGAACCCTAAATTACACTTTGCCTTTGAAACAAGACGCATAGATCTACTCCACAGGCAATAAATTTGAGCTCATGTGAGTTGAATTGGAATAAATACCAGTCTAGGAGTGTCGGAAGGTTGCAGGAATAAGGGATGAGTATAACGGATCTTCATTTTTCCCGCCATTAATGTGTAACATCAAACTCAATCAAATCGCACAATCAAATGAAAAAGCAAATCGAGCTAATTTTGTAGAAATTTCATCGATCTGCTAAAAAATTAAGGATAGGACTATAAGCTTCAATTTAGGAGATGTTAGGAAGAGATTTTACTGAATTGAGCCTTTGCATCCATGGATCGTTCTTCACAACTCTCATACCATGTTAGAAGATGAATCTTGGTGAGGAAAGTTCTGGATTTCATAATAGCTCAATTAAGCTGATTAAGAACAATACAACCGACTGTATACACCTCTTAACTAAAAATTACTTATTAACTAACTAAAATAACTCTAGCACCCCTAACTTCTTACTATGTACATTTAGGTCCCCATATCTTATACACTTAACTACATATTCTACTATGGTACTATTACAGATAGTAGTTGTAGACGCTTAATTTCGATCATTCCATTTTCCATCTAATTCCTTTTTCTGCATTTTATAATTTAGTATTCAACCTTCTATATGTTAGCCGTTAGACGCTAAGTACTAGAGGTGCAACAATATTGGTGCAAAAGGATTAATCCTTGCTAGTATGATTTCTTACATGATATTTAAATAATAAGTAGTGAATTTGGTATACTTTCACTATTTAGCTATTTAGTTAAATTTTAGATATATTATGATACTAATAAAAAAGAAATTGTTTTTAGAATCATCAACATATTTATTTATTTCTATACTTAGTTTATTATATTTAAGATGCAATAGATGTGCGAACACACTAGATTGTACAAGATTAGGAATGCGGATATTCGGGAAAAAGTGGATGTGGCCCCTATGGAAGATAAGATGTGTGAAGTGAGGCTTAGATGGTTCGAGCATATGAGAAAGAGAAGCCTAGATGCCCCAGTAAGGAGGTGTGAACGGCTGGCGCTGACAAATCGGAGAGTGTAGTGCCTCATTTTTCTCGCGAAATCGGAATTATGACATTTGGAGGGAACTCGTTCCTTTTGGGAACTAGGTTAACATTTGAAGAGTCGCCACCTAATGATTGGGGTGCATTAGGACACCAAAAGATTTTGATTTGAATAATCAGAGATAGGGTAAGGGCTTGAAATTATTCTAAGGGGAAGGTGTTAACCACCCCTTAGAATCGACTAGTGTGGTTCCCGGCCAGACAACTATTGTGAATTGTGGTGCAATTAACATATAGGCTGATAAGGCTCAAATAAGAGGAGATTTCAACACATAATGGTTTGAAAGTGAACAAAGTTTGAAAGAACAATTAGAGAAGCTGATTTTTAAAATAAAGAGTTAAAATGCTGAAAAGAAACAAAGAATAAAGGGAGGGCGTCCTAGCTTTATTAAAAATATGGATCACCCCACACAATGTCCGATAATAACTCCTCAATGAGGGGCTACATGTGACATTATCGCGTGATCAACATATCCATATCTACCCATCTCACCTCGTTATGGTATTTAAAACGTGGATTGGTATCGATTACGTATTGCATGCTATTAGCCATCCCAATCTTATCAGTCCCAGAGGCACTTAGGACTATTAATCCTAACAAAGGGAAGGATATTAGGCTTATTTGGAGTTTCAAAGGTAAAAATTCTAAGGCGAAATACAAAAACACATATTGCATATTTTGGGGAAAACATATAAACAAACAAAGGCTCACATATACCTCCTTAAATAAAGAAAGCATATAATTAGCATGACTTGTACATGGTGTTTAGGTCTGATTAAAGTACTCAAGACGAGGGGGTTTAAATGTTGAGGAGAATTGGTTTATTACATAACTTAGATAAGGAGCTGGAATCCGGCCTGTCTGCTGGTTGTAATGATTAATATAAATAGATTCAGTTTACAATTATTACTCTAAGGCATGCTTAAGTGTTAAGATATGGTCCTATAGACATGATATCTACTGAATTTAGAAGGTGATGAGATAGTAAAGCTGAAAATGAATTGTTTGAAATCATAAATGCATGCTTGTTAAACTTGTTAGGTGAGGGACTTAGATTATCAAAAGAGATGCAGAATTAAATAAATTGATTACAGGTTATGTCGGTGATAGTATATATTATTACTGATTTCACATGTAGCATCGAATGAAGCGAATCAGATTCATTTAGAAACTCTTATAGGCATGTTTTCTACATGTTATTGATTTTAGACACTTATAGACGTAGTATCTGAATGTAGAAACTTGTTTTAAACCTCATAAACATGGTATCTAGTGAAGTTTGAATATGCAAAAGTTAAAACATCTATATAGTCATGGTTTCTAGGTGAGGTTTGAATATGCAGAGGTTAAAGTATCCTATAGGCATGGTTTCTAAGTGAGGTTTGAATATGCAAAATTTAAAACATCCCATAGGCATAGTTTCTAGGTGAGGTTTGAATATGCAGAAGTTAAAACATCCATATAGGCATAATTTCTAGTTGAAATTTGACTATGCACAAGTTAAAACATCCTATAGGCATGGTTTCTACCCTTGCATGCATAGTTACCCTCTCTTTTCACTAGCCGATCCCAAATGTTTATTACAACTTATTAAAAACCAAAAATAATAAATTACATCAAAAAGTACAAAGAAAAATACAACCAGAGGAAGCTTGATTCTTGCTTCCTCTATGAGTTATGAGATACACCAATTCAAAGACCATTGATCTAAAGTCTTTCTCTAATTTGAGTTATGTCAGAGTTCCCTAAGAGCTTGAATGGGACTCCAGGCAGTGCTAACACCCCAAATTGTATCACCAGAATAGGGACAAATGCAGTGTAGAAGTGCGTCCAAGTTCAGAGGGAGATCAATGGATCCCAAGGCAAGGCTCACAAAAGAGGGGTAGAACTTAAGTCTAAGAGAGAGTGCAAGTACGTAAACGAAACTTTAAAACTAAAGAAGTAAAGAAGAGGGAAAGAGGTGCTGGGAAACAAGTCATACAAAGGGGTTTAGGGGTTGGGAAATTGACAAAGAGCCTATGTACTTAGGCATTAGTTAATTCTGGGCATGCAAAGCAATAGGGAGTGTTATTATGCTTAAAAAATCATCCAAGATACACATTGTTGATATCCAATTTTTCCCTAAGTATTTTATATACCCAAAATACTTTCAAAATGACATATACATGCATATATAATCATACCCAAGTGTTTTAGTATTATTTCAAAAATTTTAAGAATTTTTAGAATCAATTTATTGTCTATTTTAATAGTACAATTATTTCCAAAATTATAATTTTGGTGAATAATTTATTTTATTCTCATATTTACATCAAAATATAATTAATATGATTTTTGTATATTTTGATTTGTATTTTTAAAAGCTAATTGCATATAAATGCAATTATAGCCTATTTTTACGGTTAATAGTTTTTTATAACTGTAAAATTAGTTCCAGAAATTTTTAATTAATATATATGCATTATAAATTGGTTCAGCATCTTTATTTTTCTTTTAAAAATATTTTTACTATTTTTATAAAATAAAAGGGAAAAACTGGCTATTTCAATTATAACCCAATTTATTTCAATTTTAGCCTCATTTGCATTTCAATTTTAGCCTAAAATTGACCCAACCTTATGCCTAAATCGGACCCAAAATTCCCTACCCAACTTATTAATTAACCCGATCCAACTATTTAACTCGCCATGATTTCTTTTAATCCTGGTCGTTGATCCTTTTGATCAACAACCACGATCACTCCTTTCCTTTAAACTCACCTAACCCAACCCTAACCCTTCATTTCTCTCTATATCCGCCTCTGAAATCCCTCATCTCTCTCGAATCCTCTCGACCTCTGAAACCCTACCTCTCTCTCCGACCTAAAAACCACCGGAATCCATGGCTGATCTAGCCATGGACAACCTCTACTCACCTCCTCCTGCTCTTATACGTGTGCTCTTGGAAGATTCGAGGCTAGACATCGAAGGTCCTCGTCCAGACCTTGGCCAATTCAAGTCTCTTTGGCGTTTCCGGCCTTGCTCCTACGTGTCCAAACATTAGGAGCCTATTTCTACCATCTCCGGCTCAAGACCAGACTTTCTTCCAAGCCTTATCATTTTTAGCGTTTCTCTGAAACCCCAAAGCTATTCGAGGTTTTTCTCTGGTTGTCTTCTTAGATCTATGCTATATATGTGTTCTAATGGAGTTTTAAAACGTTTTCCCCAATTTTCCTTTCAAAATTTATTTGTTTCCTATTTAGGGTTTCTGAAGAAATCTTAAGATGTTTTCTGACTTTTCTTTTTCTTATTTTCTTTGTGTGAATCTATCTATGCCATGTTCTTATGTCCTTTTTTCGCGTGTTTGCTCTTGTGTCCTTGTATTTGCCGTATTATGCATGTTCTTCTATTTGTGCTATGTTCTTTCTTCTACTGGTTTCTATAGCATGCTTTTACATGTCTATCTTATGAGTCCCTTTACTGTATTTTTATTGAGTTTTTAATCCCTTGTTGCCATTATTGGACTTTCATTTTTGAGTTCTAAGCATGTTTCATATACTGTTTTCCTAAGCTTATATCGCCTCTTCTCTTCTAAACTTGTTTGAGTGGCAAGCTTTGCTTAAACATGTTGCCTGTGCTTCAAAATTGGTTTCTACATTCCATTTGCCTTGAACCTGCTATGCTATTTGTTTGTTTTCTCATAAGTCTCTAAAAAAGACTACTGAGCCTGTTCTAGTTGTTGTCTTCTCGACTATACATCTGATTCTAGTCGGAAACCGTGTTTGGGCTAAGGTTCTATTCAGGACCCTTGACTCTCTCAAATTCATCCCGAATCTACAAAAAAAACTTGACCTCTTTGTTATGACTTTGAATATTTTCTACACTAGTCTCTCTCTTATTTTACATGTCTGTATGCTTTATATATAATAAACTTTTCTTTCAAAAGGCCTTTTGCCAACTTGTGATTGACTCCGAATTCCATTTTAGAAGGTTTGATTGAGTGTTACTGATTTTCTCTAAATTAAACCCCTCTCTCCCTTTCCTGGTTGGATTCATGCGTACTAAACCTCAACTCCTGATTTTACTGGCTGTCGATTGATTGCCTTTCCTTGTTTTTTTCCAAACCGTGTACTACTAGGCTCTTTCCATAAATAATGCCTCTGTGTATTTACCCCTATTATATTACTCTAGAAAAGGGGTTTTAGTTATTTTCTTTCCTTAATTAACTTATACCCGTTTGAAATCAAATCCCTTGACTGAAGGGAAATCATTGAGACTGACTTTTCAAAGTTATTTCTTACCTCTTCCTACTTGTTTTTTGCACTATAAAAGGGGTTACCCTTTTGCGCTTGAAAAGATTTCTTTTCTGCACTTGAGACCTCACAATTGAACAGACTCTCGAATTTCACTCTTATACACATAACTCTGCTTTCTACTCTCTTCTTCTCTCTACTTGTACTCTTTACCTTCTGAAGTACCTTTGAGTTCTCTCTGAACTTTCAAGTGGTCTGCTGTGAATTTGAGTTTGTTCCTGCTATTTTCTTGCTCCGTTGTTATGCCTATTCTTACTTTGCAACTGGTATGTTTCTCTTAGTTTAAATAATGCTACTCCACTATGTGTTTACATTCTAATTCTGTTTGGTTTTCCTTCACTATGTTTCTGCAACTTTACTACTACTTTTCTTATGTGAATATCCTTTCCCTTTCCCCTTTGTATGTGAGTATGGTTCAAGGCGTTGCAACACTATAATATTGTTGTCTATGAAATTGAACTGGGTTCTCTAAACCCTTAACTCAATCAATTCCCACTTCCCTTTCCCTTTTTATGTGCTTGAGCTTTGGACTTGGGTCTCATAGTGTCCTAATCATTATCCAGACCTTGGTCTGACGTTCAAAAGGTCTGTTCCTAACTTGTTCAACTAAACAAGTGGTCAGGGGTCTGCCAGCCTACCTTATGGCTCGGTATGACCACCACATGTCATGGCTCCCTAATTCCCTTTCACTTTGCACCTATTCCTAGCTATAAGGTCTGCCCCTCTCTTGCAAGCCATGATTTGGGACCCCTGAGCTCCCTCTGATCTTGGATGCCTGAGTGCTGGCTCTTCCACACTGTACTATTCTAACTATGATGATATCTTGGGTGTAAGCAATGCCTGGAATCCCTAAGATTCCTCAGAACATTGAAACACCTTGGATAAAGAGAAGGTTTTGAAAATCTGGATCCTGGAGTTGGTTAAATACATATTATTGGACATCAAGATTGAATTAGGCTGCTTGGATCCAACTATTTAGCTTTTGATCTATCTTTAATTTCCAGTTCGATTTATTTAGTTGTAATAATTTTGTATGAAACTTGGGGAATATTATAAAAGGGTGTGGGAGGGGTCTTTACTTTCTTGCATCCAAAGGGTAGAAATCATGATTTAGGACTTTACTTTTTAATCAAACTAGAAATCCTGCCTATAGGGGCTCTAATATTGATTTAATCACATAGAGACCATGCCTATAGGATTTAACACTTAACTCACCTGGAAAGCATGTTTATAGGATTTAATCCTCTTATTCTGTAACTATGCATCACGAGTGTAAATTCCCTAAAAAATTGATAGATATCATGTCGATAGGATATGCATATTCATTAGGCAAATTTAGGAAGCATCTTTCCACAAGTTCATTAAAATGTACTAAAAAATATAGATATCATGCCTATAGGATTTTTGCATCAACTCGTTGGCTTTTTAAAGCAGTAATAATTGGTTAATTGGTTCATAAACGCCTAACTTAGTAACGTTTTCAAAACTCTAACCATTGATAAAACTCTTTTAAACCTGTGTGTATTTGTCCCCAAAAAATTGAATTTTCTTCAAATTTGCATATCTCTTCTAACACAACTTGTCTAATATTCTGCCTAAATGCATTTCTTTTCAAAATGATCCCTGAACTCGTTATTTAAATCAGTTCCACAATTTACTCTTTAAAGTTTGTCTCTTCTGGATTTCAATAATTACTTTTTCTGCATGTGCAATTAAAACAGTCCTCCGACCCTTTTTGAATTGTATTTGCTGTCCTAAGTTTGCAGTCCCCCTTTTTCTTTTCTTTTTTTTTAAAAAAACACCTCTACATTAGTTACCTTTTACAAATCAGTGTTTTTTTATAAATACTTTAATATCCCACAACTGTAGCCAAGTTGCCTAATGCATACTTTCTATCTAGATCTATGTGTTGAACCAGTCCGCTCGCTACGTAATTTTAATCTAAGACCAAACCAGTATTTGTTAAGCCATGCTAAACTAAACGATTGTTTGATTTCTGGGGTTAATTTGAGCCTTGTATGACTGTTTGTTCTCCCTTTTTACTTGCTACTTGTTTTGAATGTCGCAACTAGAATTTTATCCTTTAAAATTCCATAAAGGCCTTATCCCTTTCTTCCCTTTCAAGATTAGAAGTCCTAACACCTCGGGACCGATAGTTTGGGATGGTTAATAACATGCAATAGGTAAATGATAACATTCCGCGCTTTAATACCTAAACGGGTGGGAAGGGAAGACATGGAGATGATGATCACACGATAACACTATGCGTACAATCAGGTGCTAGTGTTGTGCGAATGATCCATGTAATGTATAAACCTAGGACCCCTCTCCCTCTTTATTAGTTTTTATTTTCAGATTCTTTCAAAACGTTGTCCAAAACTTTTTTTTCAAACTTCCATTTCTTGTTTATTTCCTTACGTTATTTGCATTATTTATTTGATCTCTCCCCCATTGCATATATCTCCATTATTTACAAAATTGTTATCCTCTAGTTCCAGCATCTTTAAGTACTTTTCGCACTCCTATTTGTAACAATTTTCCCATATTTGCAATGGTTGCTTGTTTGTTTGTTTACATTTGCCTTCAAAGTCACAATTGTAGCATGGCCGGGAACCACACTAGTGGATCTTGAGGGGTGCCTAACACCTTCCCTTCGGAATAATTTCAAGCCCTTACCCAACTCTGGTTTTCATCTGTAATTCTTATTAAAGTTTCTTAATGCACTATAATCATTAGGTGGCAACTCTCCAAAATCCAAAACCCAATTCCCAAAGTGGGAATAGATTTATCTTCCCGAATGTCGTGAACCCGATTCCGCGAGGAAAAAAGGGGGGCGTCGACAGTATGGCGAGTCTGCTGGGGATTTATTTAGGCTTTTACCATTGCATGCTATACATGACTTTATGTCTTTATTTTGTCTCTTTTGTTTAAATGTCTTTATTTTGAAACTAACTGGTTTCTTTTATTTCTTTTTCTTTAATTACCTTCATTTATTGCTTTTCCATCAATACTGTTGTAATTTCGGAGCAATCACTGTAAAATTTATTGTACGAACGTGAAAATACATGTCAATTTGTTTCATCCTTGTAAATTGCATCTTCAGCATCATATTCCACTCGTGCCAAACAAATACTATAGCAACGCTTATAATGAGTGGTTGCGCACTTCCAATACTATCAACCCCTTAAATTTGGCAAAGGCGTATTTGTGGTAAAACTAGTCGATCAACCGTGTAGTCGACGGTTCCGTGACTTTCCCTCTTGAGTTGTCCGCTCAAGGGTACCAGTCTAGCACTTCAAAATAGAAACCTTACTCTGTTAAACTATACATGCATCATGGTCAAAACTGGCCGAGTGAGTTATGTTTTCCACATAATAACTCATTAAGATAGCCTTGTCTAATGTCTACCCGATTTCCATGAAACCCAAACGGACGCCTTCACGTTCTGTGCATTTATTTGGAGAACTTAAGTGCTTTGCTATGCTAACTATTGATTTAAATAGTCGAGTCTGATAGGGGTAAGGGGCTAACACTCTATTTTATAGAAAATGAGGCACGAGATCCCTAGATTTGGCATGGTAACCAACATCCATCTAAGGCTGCTGAATTGGTGGAATGACCTCCACTCAAGTGATCAAACACTCGTCCGCAGGTACCTAGGGAATCTGCCTTCTATCCTAGAGATTCAGCCCAACAACAGAATCATAGAGGTTGCAACATTTTTTTGGGATAGCAACAAATCTCTGTTCTGCTTTGGTGACCTAGAAATGACTCCCTCACTTGAAGAAATAGGGTGTCTAGCTGGATTCCTTAGGAGACTCCGGGTTTGCTCATTCCAGAAAATCGCAAAGGAAGGGGTTTTCTTAAGATGATGGGATTGAAGAAAAACCCAGACATAACCTGTTTGAAAAACTCCTACATCCCGTTTGACTATCTATATGAGAGGTACGGCTATAGCAAGTCATACCGCACCTATTCAGACAAATTTGCTATCACCTTATTAGGGCACGTCCATAGAAGGGTTTTTGTCTTCATGTTTTGCTTTTGGGGATGATCGTGTTCCCTATGAAGAAGGCTAGGATCCACACCAAACTAGTCATTGTAACCAAAACTCATATGGAATGGATTAGTGGGCAGACTTTCAGCATAGTTCCCATGATCGTCACCGAGATATACCACGCCTTGAACAAGTGTCATCAACAAGTTAGTCATTTTGAGGGTTGCAATTTATTGCTTCAGCTTTGGCTCATGGAACACCTCTGGAAAGGAGAATACCAACAAGATATTCTACATAGAGATTGGGATGATCATATCGCTTTCCACCAGCCAAGGCGTATGAATTATATGCCTAGAATGTTCGCACAGCCAGAGGACGCTAGAGGATGGGCAGAATTATTTGAAAATCTGAAAGAAGACCAGGTACAGTGGATGTTTGAGTGTTTCCCCACAGATGAGTTCATCATTCGATCCCGAGATGCACCATTTCTCATACTGATTGGCTTGAGGGGAACTTATCCTTACATTTCTCTCCAAGTCATGAGACAAGCTGGGAGAAAACAAATCATACCGAGGGTTGATAAAACAAGTCACCTCAGGGATGATTTCCAAGATGATGATAGCCCTCACAGGTGCCAAGCTCAGCATTTGTGGTATTGCAAAATCGTTTTGGGGAAAGAATCCATTGATCCAAACAGGTACCACGCCGGTTATGTGACTCATTATTTGGGTTGGTTAGAAGAAAATGGCATGGGCCAGCCAAGATCCGTTCGGGGTCATAGAATTATTGATGAGCATGCGAAAACACAGGCTAAGTATAACCAACTGCGCAAGAGAATACGAGAGTGTGAAAGTGAGCATCAGGAAATACAAAAAGCCCATCAGAAATTGATTGAGAAGTGGAAAGAAATGGTTGTCAGCGCTAACAACCGGTTAGGGTGTAAAGTCCCGTAAATAATTTTTGGTCTCAAAACTTAGTAACCCGTGGTGTCGACTGCGAATATATGATAGGAATGTATAGAATTTTTCCGCCGTCCGAACCCTTGGCAGTGATCTAAGCCTTTAAAAATCAAAAGAATCAATTTTCAAGAAAATTGTCATTTATGCGGCCCAGAATGCGGTCGTAGATCAGCTATGCGGATCGCATTCCTACCGCATAGTGAATCAGAGAGTTGGTCTAAGTTGATGTTGAAAATGCGGTCCATTATGCGACTGCATAATCGATATGCGGACTGCATTCCTATCGCATAGTGAATCAGAGAGATGGTCTAATTTGAGGTTGAAAATGCGGTCCATTATGCGACCGCATAATCAGTATGCGAACCGCATTTCAACTGCATACCCAGGCAGAGATGTCCATTGATTTGGGGTCAGTTCTGCGGTCCAATATGCGGACCGCATTTCAATTATGTGATTGCATAGTGCCATCGCAGATCTTACCCGGACTTCCATTTTTCTAAAATTTAAAACCCGACCCCCTTTCTAATATAACACCCTAACCCCTCATTTTAACCATTTTTCTGAACAAAACAAGAGAGAGGGAGGAGGGGTTCTTGAGAGAAGGTTCCTTTTCTTCAAAAATTTGTTCCTCAAATTTATCTGGTCCGGGGAAATTTTAAAGCAAGTGTCTTCATCTCTATTTCTATAGGTAAAATCCCTACCCCATTTTCATTGACTTTTATATTTATTGAGAGGGGGAAAGTCTCATGCTTAGTTCTTGATAATAGGGGTTGAAACACTCATGCATGTTTATTAAAACCTAAAATCTAGTAAGAGTAGTTGGGAAGGAGTAAAGAATTGTGTAAAGAAGGGTTGATAACCTAAATAAACTCGGATAGTAATTGTGAATTTCAAATCCTAAGAAATATGTGTTAATTTGTAAACTAGATTGACGTGGCTAGATTTCTTGGTGACTGATAATAGGAGTTTAAAAAGGGAATTCTACTCCAGGTATGTATGGCTAACCTTGACTTTGTAAAATCGCCTCATTGGAGTTCAATGTTTGGTATGTAACATTCACGTGGGTAATTTGTGAAATTTGTGTGATTGCATTGTTGTGATTATGATATGTGCTATTAGATGAAAAACACATAACGTAAGGAAACTGTAAGTGATGTAACTGAAATGATTGTGATATTAACACCTATGACTTATCGTGGGCAAGTATTGTTGTCACGTGAAACACTGTGAATTGTGGAAGATGACAGGAATAGTATTAATGGTTATGGAAACACTTGAAAAATTATTGTTGCTATTCCTCAGGAGGTGTTGCTGTGATCCTTGTAAATTGTTCATTGATGTTATTGTGATTGTTTGTGAATTGAAAATTTACGATGGGATCGGGTTGCGCGCCACTACACTAAGTAATAAGATGTGGGTTGTGGTGATAAGGGTGGCGAGGTAATAAGGGTGTAAAGTGATCGAAATCACTGTTGAAATGAAAATATGAGCAAAAATGTGAAATCTATTGATGTGGAAATGTGGAAGGGGAAATAGGAGAGTTTGTAAAACTTGTTTGGCTTGGATGTTCTTTCTTTATGGAATTGAATTTTGTTTCTGTTACTGTTACTTATTTGTCTATGGCTTGAGTTTACTTGGTGCAAAGTTTGTTATACATACCAGTACAATTCAAGTGTACTGACGCCCCTTTTGCCGGGGGCGCTACATTCGTGTTATGATTGTAGGTGGATCTGCAGCAGGTATTCCAGCCCACCGATCGCAGCTCCCTCTTCGCCTTCTGTAAATTTTTGGTGAGCCCCATTTATCTCGGGGCCCTGCGTGGCTCAGGCCGCTTGTTTCTGTAGTTTTATTTTATTATTGTGTAAGGTATAGCCGGAGCCTTGTTACCAGCAAGTACTGTATTATCCTATTGTATCTTTAGAGGCTCCGTAGACAGTGGATATGGGTTAGAAGCTATGTATAATCATGTTTCTTTTGCTGGACAACGAATTGGTAATTTCACTAATTATTATGTATGTATGTTTTGAAAAAGGGTGATCTAAAATTTATTTATGTGGCTAGTTGTTGGAATACCGAATAAGGAAAATAAGGGGTGGCTCATGGGTTAGGAAAGGCACCCAGGTCCGCTTGACTGGGGATACCCGGTTGAGCGCCGGTCATGTCCCTCGAGTTTGGGGCGTGACAGAGGGTATTTGGAGCGGGTTCTAGTAGAGCTAGAAGGAAAGTTCATCAAGAAGATCGAAGACTGCCAAAATGCTGAAGGAAATGCAGGCGGACATCTGGCCCGAGCCTACTTACTGCTAGGACTACGCGAGTTGGTGGAGCTGTTTGAGGGAAATAAGGATGCCAAATCTGGGGAAGGTTCTTATGGGACCAAGTAGTAGGGAGTCCTTTATTTGGCCTTAATGATGTAATAAGGCCAATGGCCACTAGTGACATTTACTTTCTGTTATTTAGAGTCGTTTGGATTCGTCTTATTTTTATCAATAAAATGAGGCATTTAGCATTATAAATTCTCCGAAACTATTTGTCGCTAGGCCTACCTCGGGCACAACGAGGAACCAAAATTAGGACGCGATTTATATTCTCGCACAATGTGTTTAAATACCGCAATTTTTCCCTCAGAACCCATACTCACTTGTTACCTTTTTTGTTTTTTCTTTTATTTTTATTCCCCTTCCCAAAGGTTAGTTCGTGCATTTTGGCACCATCGGCATGTTCCACAAGATCCCAGGGACCTCCACCTCCTCCTCCTCCGAGTCCTGTGCGGAACAAGAACAAAGGAAAAATGGAAAACACAAGTGCTAGAAAGGAGATTGAAAGGGAGGAAACTTCTCAGGGCACCCCAATTGCTAAGGGAACTGTTGCTCATCTTGAACAAAAATTGCTGAAATTCCAGGAAGAGATGGCCCAAGTTCGGAACTTGGCAAGCCTATAATTCTCTCTTACTGCTCCTGATGTCAACACCCAGAATCCCGCACCTCCACAAAACACCCCGCAACCACAAATACAGCCTACTCACGTCCAAACCTGCAACACATGCAACAACGCTCCATTACTCATCCCCGAGCAAATGAACACCACAAATGACCATCTCCACAACACTCCTTTTTACGTGGATATTGTGCCCCACTATGCCCAACCCATCTCAAATGCACCTGAGTCTAATGACAAGGACTCCCTCATCAGTAACTTAGCGGCAGAACTCAAGAAATTAACTAGCCGGGTCCAGGGTGTCGAAGGTAGCAAAGGAATTGAGGGGATTAACTATGAAGACTTATGCATTCAACCAGATGTAGAACTTCCGGAGGGGTACAAACCTCCCATGTTCGAAATGTTTGATGGAACTGGAGATCCTAGAGTCCACCTGAAGACCTATTGCGAAAAGTTAGTTGGGGTTGGAAGAGATGAGAAAATCTGCATGAAACTCTTCATGAGGATCTTAAAGGGAGATGCGATATCTTGGTATATCAGTTAGGACCCCAGGAAATGGACGAGTTGGATAGGCATGGAATCGAACATTATGGATATATTCTATTTCAATACGGAGAACGCACCATATGTGTTCTACATACAGAATTTGAAGAAGAAGCCCACCGAAACATTTCGCGTGTATGCTACTCGTTGGAGGTCAGAAGCTGGAAAGGTTAGGCCATCCTTGGAAGAAGAGAAAATGAATAGGTTCTTCGTCTGGGCTTAGGATCCCTAATATTACAAAAGATTGATGTTGATCGAGGGTCAAAAGTTCTCTGATATCATCATACTCGGAGAAAGAATCGAATAGGGCATCAACAATGGTATGGTAACAAATCTTGAAGCATTGTAAGCCACCAATAAAGCTTTACAAATTGGTGGCGCTTCCAAGAAGTAAGATGTAAGGTTGTCGTAATGATCGCACAGGGAGCCAAATCTGCACCAAAATACCGCACTTACCCATCACCTCCACTTACATACCAGCCTATCCCAAATTACCAAGCACTCGCACCCTCCTATCCACCTCCCGTTTACCAGTCCTCTCCACCTCTAACATATCAACCCACCATGCCCAGATACTTTCAACCAGTGCCTGTTTACCAAGCATATAATGCTCAACCTTCTCACTACCAATCACCACCCACCCATCAAAATTTTCCAACACCCAGACCAAATTTTGATCGTAAACCTCCCAGACAATACACAGCCATCGCAGAACCAATTGTCCAGCTATATGAGAGACTCAAAGCTGCTGGTTACATCACTCATATTCCAGCCAAAGCTCTAGAAAATCCCTCCCATTGGGTCAACCCCAACAAGACCTGTACGTATCACTCCGGCATGAAAGGACACACCCTTGACGAGTGTCGTTCGTTGAAAGATAAGATTCAAACCCTGATCGATAATAAGGTTATTGTAGTAAAGGAGCCCGCTCCTAATGTTCGTAACAACCCCCTGCCTAACCACAAAGGTGGAGACATTCAAATGATCAAGATCAAGGATGATTAGGACCCTAAAGGGTCAATAGGTTTGATTGCTGAAGGGGATGAACCAAAGATGCCGGCAACTACCCTTAACCCAATTATTATGAAGAATCAACCCTCTATGAACAATGAGGTAAATATGGCTATGCCTCTTAAATTTGAAGCACCTCCTTCTCTAAAGGCGTCTGGGCCAATCAAAGTTGGATTCGGAGTTCCAAAGGCACCTACACCCTTTGAAGTTGTTGTGTTACCACCAAGGATGCCTATTCTGGTGGCAATGACTGACATGATACCATTCCACTCACATGCTATACCATGGGATTACACTGCCAAAGATAGGAGGAAAGGAAAGACAACGACAGAAGAAATGATTGCTGCACAAGGAATGACTAGAACAGGGAGGGTCTACACCCCAAAACACCTAGACGGATCCGGTAAGCAAACCTTGGGACGTCCCATCAAGACAGGAGCTGACAATCTTTGGAGGAAAATACAGGCTAAGGAGTACTCGGTCACTGAACAGTTGAACATAACACCGGCACATATATCTATCCTGGCTCTTCTGCAAAGTTCAGACGCTCACAAGAATACCTTAATGAAGATACTGAGCGAAGCCTACGTGCCTAGCAATATAACTGGGGGCGAGATGCCGAACATGGTGGGGAAAGTGTTGGAGAGCCACAAAATAACCTTCCATGACGACAAATTTCCGCCAGAAGGCTTGGGACACAACAAGGCACTGCACATCACCGTGCAGTGCGAAGATTATTTCATCACCAGGGTTCTGATCAGTGGGGGATCAAGCCTCAATATTTGTCTGCTTGTAACTCTCAGAACTTTGGGGAAAGGCCTACACAAGATCAGAGATGGGGCTATCAATGTCAAAGCCTTCGATGGATCCCAGAGATCTACTATTGGAGAAATCAGCCTGTGCTTGCAAATGGGACATACATGGTTCGATGCCGACTTCCAAGTGATAGACGTCCCGGCATCCTACAACTTGATGTTAGGACACCTCTGGATTCACACTGCTAGAGCTGTAGCATCGACCCTGCATCAGGCGGTAAAGTTTGAGTGGAACCACCAAGAGATGATCATTTATGGTGATGGTAGTAACTTTATATATAGTCGGCAGACCATCCCGATGATCGGAGGCAGAAGGACAATAGGCGGAGAGACATACCACCATATCGAAAGGGTCAATGATATAGACAAAGACAAGTGGTGGGACAACAAGATTGAAAGCATCCTGAATTGGTGTGGGTATGAGCCTAGAAAAGGACTCGGCAAGAATCTCCAGGGGATCACTAAGGCCATCAAACTGAAGAAGCATGGCACCACCTTTGGCTTAGGGTATGATTATACTTGGGAAGAATTCCAGAACTGGTCGCCACCATGGCGAGGCCCCTACTATCCATTAGAGTTTCAGATACCTAGCCTAGAGCAGACCTTCCAGCCAGTAGATACTATGTATGGGTCCGAAGAAGATAAAATGTTGGCATCCATCAAGAATTTGTTCCTAGAGGATGATGATATGGACTGTTGTGTTCTTTTTTAGGAGGAGGGGAGGAAGGCCCTTCCATACAAGCTATGAATAGAGGAGACCGCCTCAACAATTGGTCAATTAGGACCGTCAGGACTTGGAAGGCTTCGGGGTAGTAAGGCTAAACAAAAGCACCATGCATTTTTTTAGCTTACTTTTCTAGTTGATTTTCTTTCCGCATTGTCTTTTATTTTAGAAAAAAGCTCCGATGTTTCAAATAATTATGGACTTAATCAAAGCATTTCAGTTTATCATATATATCTTGCTTATTATTTTCTCTATCATTTACTCTATTTTATACAGCATTACCATTACTTATCTTGACGATGAACCAACGACTGTGATTTGCAACGAAACAACGCAACAAAAGGACATAGATTCAGAAGAAGATGAAATAACTGAAGAGGTTATCAGAGAGGTTGACAATTTTGAGAACAGACCTAAGTCCAACCTAGAAGAAACTGAGGTCATTAATCTAGGAGATGCAGAGAATGTCAAAGAAACTTGCATCAGTGTTCACTTGTCGCCATCAGAATAGGAGAAATATACAAAAATTTTGAAAGAATATGAGGAAATATTTGCCTGGTCATATGATGATATGACTAGCCTCAGCACGACCATTGTAGCTCATAAGCTGCCAATAGATCCAGCTTGTCCGCCAGTAAAACAGAAGCTCGGGAAATTCAAACCCCACATGAGTTTGAAAATCAAAGAAGAGGTTACTAAGCAAGTCAAGGCTAAGGTTCTCAAGGTGGTAGAATATCCAACATGGTTAGCAAACATCGTGCTGGTAACAAAGAAGGATGGGAAGGTTAGAATCTGTGTCAACGACCGGGATCTCAACCGGGCCAGTCCCAAAGATGACTTCCCCTTACCAAACATACACATTCTTATCGAAAACTGTGCCAAGATGAGTTGAAATCTTTTTTTGATTATTTCGCTGGGTATCATCAGATATGGATGAATGAGGAGGATGCAGAGAAAACAACTTTTGTTACCTCTTTCTACTTGTTTTCTGCACTATAAAAGGGGATACCCTTCTGCGCTTGAAGAGATTTCTTTTCTGCACTTGAGCCCTCACAATTGAACAAACTTTCGAATTGCACTATTATACACATAGCTCTACTTTCTACTCTCTTCTTCTCTCTACTTCTACTCTTTACCTTCTGAAGTACCTTTGAGTTCTCTCTGAACTTTTAAGTGTTCAGCTAAGAATTTAAGTTTGTTCCTGCTATTTTCTTGCTATGTTGTTCTGCCTATTCTTACTTTACAACTGGTATGTTTCTCTTAGCTTAAATAATGCTACTCCTCTATGTGTTTACATTCTAATTCTGTTTGGTTTTCCTTCACTATGTTTCTACAACTTTGCTACTACTTTTCTTATGTAAATACCCTTTCCCTTTTCCTTTTGTATGTGAGTATAGTTCAAGGCATAACAACACTATAATATTGTTGTCTATGACTTTGAACTGGGTTCATTGAACCCCTAGCTCAATCAATTCCCACTTCCCTTTCACCTTTTATATGCTTGAGTTTTGGACTTGGGTCTCATAGTGTCCTAATCATTATCCAGACCTTGGTCTGACCTTCAAAAGGTATGCTCATAACTTGTTCAACTAAATAAGTGGCCAGGGGTGTGCCAACCTACCTTGTGGCTACGTATGACCTACACCTATCATGGATCCCTAATTCCCTTTCACTTGGCACCTATTCCTAGCTATAAGGTCTACCCCTCTCTTACAAGCCATGCTTTGGGACTCCTGAGAGCTGGCTCTTCAACACTGCACTATTCCAATTCTGATGATATCTTGGGTGTAAGCAATGCACGGAATCCCCGAGATTCCTCGGAACTTTGAAACGCCTTGGATAAAGAGAAGTTTTTGGAAATCTGGATCCCGGAGTTGGTTAAATACATATTATTGGACATCAAGATTGAATTAGGCTGCTTGGATCCAACTGTTAGCTTTTGATGTATCTTTAATTTTCAGTTTGATTTATTGAGTTGTAATAATTTTATATGAAACTTGGGGAATATAGTAAAAGGGTGTGGGAGGGGTCTTTACTTTCTTGCATCCAAAGGTTAGAAATCATGATTTAGGACTTTACTTTTTAATCAAACTAGAAATCCTGCCTATAGAGGCTCTAATACTGATTTAATCACATAGAGACCATGCCTATAAGATTTAACACTTAACTCACCTAGAAAGCATGTTTATAGTATTTAATCCTCATATTCTGTAACTGTGCATCACGAGTGTAAATTCCCTTAAAATTGATAGATATCATGCCTATAAGATATGCATATTCATTAGGCAAATTTAGGAAGCATTTTTTCACAAGTTCATTAACAAGTTCTAAAAAACATAGATATCATGCCTATAGGGTTTTTGCATCAAACTCGTTGGCTTTCTAAAGAAGTAATGATTGGTTAATTGGGTCCTAAATGCCTAACTTAGTAATATTTTAAAAACTTTAACCTTTTATAAAACTCTTTTAGACCAGTGTGTATTTGTCCCAAAAAATCGAGTTTTCTTCAAATTTGCATATCTCTTTTAACACAGCTTCTCTAATATTCTGCCTAAATGAATTTCTTTTCAAAATGATCCCTAAACTCGTTGTTTAAATCAGTTCCGCAATTTACTCTTTACAGTTTGTCTCTTCTGGATTTCAATAATTACTCTTTCTGCATGTGCAATTAAAATAGTCCTCCGACCCTTTTTGAAACGTGTTTGTTGTCCTAAGTCTGTAGTCCCCCTTTTCCTTTTTTGAAAAAAAAAAATGCCTCTACTTTTGTTACCTTCTACAAATCAGTGCTTTTCTGTAAATACTTTAATATCCGACAACTGCATCCAAGTTGCCTAATGCATACTTTCTGTCTAAATCTATGTGTTGAACCAGTCTGCTCGCTGCGTAATTTTAATCTAAGACCAAACCAGTATTTGTTTAGGCGTGCTAAACTAAATAATTGTTTGATTTCTAGAGTTAATTTGAGCCTTGTATGACTGTTTGTTCTCCCCTTTTACTTGCTACTTGTTTTGAATATCGCAACTAGAATTTTATCCTTTAAAATTCCATAAAGGCCCCATCCCTTTCTTCTCTTTTAGGATTAGAAGTGCTAACACCCTGGGACTGATAGTTTTGGATGGCTAATAGCATGCAGTAGGTAAATGATACCATTCCACGCTTTAATACCTAAACGGGTGGGAAGGGTAAACATGGAGATGATGATCACACAATAACACTATGGCTACAAATCAGTGCTTTTCTGTAAATACTTTAATATCCGACACTATGCGTACAACCATGTAATGTATAGACCTAGGAGCCCTCTCCCTCTTTATTATTTGTCATTTTCATATTCTTTCAAAAAGTTGTCCAAAATTTTTTTTCGAACTTCCATATCTTGTTTATTTCCTTAAGTTATTCGCATTATTTATTTGATCTCTCCCTAATTTACAAAAAATTTATCCTCTAGTTCCACCATCTTTAAATCCTTTTCGCACTCCTATTTGTAACAATTTTCCCATATTTGCAATGCTTGCTTGTTTGTTTGTTTACATTTGCCTTCAAAGTCACAATTGTAGCATGGCCGTGAACCACACTAGTGGATCTTCAGGGTTGCCTAACACCTTCCCTTAGAGATAATTTAAAGCCCTTACCTAACTCTGGTTTTCATCTTTAACTCTTCTTAAAGTGTCCTAATGCATTATAATCATTAGATGGCGACTCTCCAAAATCCAAAACCCAATTCCCAAAGTGGGAATAGTGTTGTCTTCCTGAATATCATGAACCCGATTCCGCGAGGAAAAAAGGGGGCGTCAACACACATATAATGGAAACATAGAGGTTATGATCCTAGGGGAATCAAGTTTGAGTCATAGACAGGAATACTTAATATTGTCTTGCCTCAAATAAAGCCATCAGTATTAAACACATTGGGGTAGGGGTTTAGGATGCATAATAGATTTATAACAGGAAGAAGGGAATTACAGCATACTTTTAATAAGGTAATGAATTAAACACAAAGAGTAGGCAGACAAGAAGGCAAAATTATTAAGTAAACATATTGTTGTGATGCTGAAAATGTAAATCAGAACATACCAGTTCAAAGAAGCAAAATACAGTAAAAGTAGGTAGCAAGATGAAGACAGGCCACAGTACAAGTAACAAGAGAGAATGATTTTTGAGTGTGAGGGTGGGTTCAGAAACTACGAGTGTTTTTTGTGTAAGTGATTTTAGAACTCAGGGTACTTGTGTGTGCTTGTGTTAATGAAAGAGGAGGGTATTTATAGGTTGAAAACATGTGGAACATAAGGCAAGAATCATAGTTCAACAGTAATTATATGTCAATTAAAATCAAATCTGTGTTAAGGACTCCCTTCAATTAAGGAGTTAAATTCAAACGGTAATGGGCAGAAAACATTTAAGGAAAGAAATCAAGTAGAAAACCACGTATAGAATAGACAATTAGGGGTAAGTACATAGGGGTTTAATTAAGGAAAAAACTATTGCAGAATGAGTAAAAAAATTCTTGGCTAACTAAATGAGGTAAGAAAACAAAGTGAAGTTGCAAAATGTGGAGAAAATCGAAAATCAGTACATAGCAAATCAAGGAGTCAAGGATTTCAAAATCACTAACTTAAGGAGAGTAGCATGGGCTCCCATGAATAAACCAAGTTAAAGACAAGAGAATTAAAGGTCTATAGGAAAGTTTTCAAATCAATCCAAGAAGCAGGAAATCAATAAAACAAGGAAAGAATTAATTACATGAGTGCAATCAGTATTACACAAGGAGGTTTGAAATCAGTCCAAAATTGAAGGTCATTTTAGAGAGAAATTTAGCATATAAAAGAGTGTATAAACGATAGGCATGTGAGGTTGAACTCATGACAAAGAGAAAACATCATGCAATAGCAAACACAAAGTCACTAGCGAATGAACATGGTAGTCACATAGGTCGATTTCAGTAACTTAGTAATAGAGAAAAGGAGGGAGTATCAAATAACATTCAAAGGGGTCAAGTTAAAAGACCTTATAGAAGAGTTTAGCATGAATTCAAAATCACATAGAGAAACCAAACATTTTCGAAATTCAGTCGATCAACAGATGAAGCAACCTCAGAAACTCGAATAGGTCTAAAACAAATTAGGGTTTTAAAACGAATCGAATTCAGAGCATGACGAACAAGTAAATCACATAGAAAATAATCTCAGAGCTCAAATGAACCCCAAATTTCAGGGTTTTCACCATCAATCGAGTATAGAGATGAAAGACAAGTAAATCAGATAGAATACTAACAAAATAAATTTAGAAAATCTCAAAAGGGAACTAATACCTTTAACATGCATATTCCAGTAGAAGAACAACATAAAAACACACATTTAAAAATTAGAGAAAGCTTCAAAATAACTTAACAAAACCCTAAATCGGAAAAGATAAAGGCTCTAAAGTTAAAGTTTTGAAAGAAACCTTGACAAAAACGTTCATAAGACTAAACACAGATCTAAACAGATATGAAAGAAATCTGAAGAACCTCAAAAATTAGGGTTTCGGAAGAACCCCAGATGGTGAGAAAGTCTTGGAAAGTCATCGGTCTAAGTAGGAGAAGTGAAAAATCAGGCTTGAATAGCTATGGTTGGCCAGAGCAAGGTCAAAGATGATCGAAATAGCCATAAAAACTGAGATCGACCAAAGTCTGGGCCAAGCTTCTTTAAGTTCTGGATTTGAAACTATGATAATAGAGCATGCAGGGGTCATAGGAGGTAGGAATCCATGGATTTGTGAGATTTTCATGTGGTAGTTGAGGGCGACGGCTAGGGTTTGAGAGGGGACTGAGAGATTTTTAGCCATGCAGAATGTAAATAAGGTGGCGATCTTTCAGCCATAAAAATGTAAAGGTGGTGATCCTTTACCCATGCAATGCAAATATGTAGATGGAGATAGTATTTAGTCTCGAAAGGCAGAATGGTAGCCTTGTGTAATGCAGAAAATGCAGATGGAGGCGGTGTTTAGTCATGGAAGGCAGAATAATAGCCTTATGCAATGCAGAAAATGCAGATGGATGCAGTGTTTAGTCTCGGAAGGCAGAATAGTATCCTTATGCAATGCAGAAATACAAATAAAAATGGCAAATGGTAATAGAGTTTTCTTAGCTGGTAGCAGGTTGTGATATTGTGACTGGTGGGGACGTTGCGGTTTAGGGAATATCACCGACGTGTGTGGATAGAAAATGCTGGTAAATGCAACAATTCTAAGAGTCACACTCGTGAACATTGTTTGTCTCGTGAACGTATAGTAATACAGATGCTTTCGCAATCAGGTGCCTACATTCAAAGAAAAATCGTGAGTTTTATAGGGGGAAGGTTAGTTTGAATTCTCGCTGGCTCTGCTTGACCTTTTTGGCTTTGATCTGGTGATACGGTATGTATCATTGGGGGTAGTGTTGCTGAATAAGGCGATTTCAATAATAAACATGCATGAATTTGTAAAAATAAGATATAAGGATATATTTAAGAAACAAATTTTAGATGAACCGACGACTGTGACGTGGCTCAAGACATTGCGACCTCTCTTGCTACGGAATTTTAAGGGTCCTCCTCAAAATTTTGTCCAAGTTTAATAGGTTGACGCTTTTGATGGCTTCTTGCAATGATTGGCTAAAATTACTTCAAAATTTTGATGTCCTCCTCAAAATTCTTCCCTAATTTCCAATTACGGGGAAATGAGAAATTTTATTGAATTATGACCGAACTCATAAGGCTGCCTACATATCCCATCTTAAATGGGAATCAGGTCAGACGTAGTTCAAATACATCATATAAGGAAAGCAAGAAAATTACATATAGTAATGCTTGATTGCGTCTGAATTGATTGGTTTTGGCCAAACTTCTCCGTCCATTTCCACAAATATAAGGGTTCATCCTGTCGGAACCCGTTGAACCATGTATGGACCCTACCAGTTGGGAGGCAAAAAAATCTTCTTTAACACCACCTGCCTTGGTGTGAACTGTCTTGGCTTGACTCTCTTATTGAAGGCTCTAGACATTTTGTTCTGATAAAGCTGACCATGGCAAACTGGATTCATTCTCTTTCCATCTATAAGAGCCTTCTCCTCATAACGATTATTCACCCATTCTGCATTTTCGAGCTCTGCTTCCTGCATGATCCATAGGGAAGGAAATTCTACTTTATCGAGAATGATAGCTTTTGTACCATAAACCAGCATATAAGGGGTTTCCCCAGTTGATGTGCGAACTATGGTGCGATACCCCAATAGATAAAATGATAGCTTTTCATGCCATTGCTTATGCTTCTTTATCATTTTTCTCAATATCTTCTTGAAGTTCTTGTTGGCGGCTTCTACAGCTCCGTTCATATGAGGCATGTAGGCTGTAGAATTCTTGTGTCGGAATTTGAAGGTTTCACACATAGATTTCATCAAATCATTGTTGAGGTTGGAGCCATTGTGAGTAACGATTGATTCATAAATCCTAAATCGGAAAATAATACGGTCGCGGACAAAGTCTGGCATGACTTTCTTAGTCACTGCGCTGTAAGATGCTGCTTCGACCCATTTGGTGAAATAGTCGATTGCTACCAAGATGAATCTGTGTCTGTTGGAAGCAGCATGCTTGATTGGTCAAATAACATCCATCCCCCAAGCGGCAAAAGGCATGGTGAGCGTGTTGCATTAAGCTCATTAGGAGGTACCTTTATCATGTCTGCATGTATCTAGCAGTGGTGGAATTTTCAGATATACTGGATGCAGTTTGTCTCCATAGTCATCCAAAAGTAACTGGCTCGGAGGATCTTTTTTGCCAAGACAAAATCGTTCATATATGGACCACAGGCCCCAGCGTGGATTTCCTCCAGTATCTTAGATGCTTCCTTCGTGTCGACATACCGTAGTAGTCCCAAATCAGGAGTCCTCCTATATAGGAATCCTCCGCTGTGGAAGAAATTATTGGACAACCCTCGAAGTGTGCATTTCTGAATAGTATTTGCAAGTTTTGTGTATTCTCCTTTAGTCAAATATTCCCTGATATCATTAAACCAAGACTTTCCATTTGCTTCTTCTTCAACATGGGCACAATAAGCTGGCTGATCATGGGTATTTACTGGAATGGGATCAATGAAGTTTTTGTTTGGATGTTGTATCATGGATGAAAGGGTAGCCAATGCATCAGCGAATTTATTCTGGATTCTAGGAACATGTCGAAATTCTGTCTTTATGAACCTCTTTATCAATTCCTGTACATGATATAGATACGGGAGTATCTTGGAGTTCATGGTTGCACATTCTTCTCGTACCTGATGTATATGCAAGTCTAAATCTCCAATTATCAATAACTCCTGAATGTTCATGTCAATAGCCATCTTGAGCCCTAAGATGCTGGCTTTGTATTCGGCCATATTGTTGGTGCATGGGAACCTGAGTTTGGCAAACACCGGATAATGCTAACTGGTTTCTGATGCTAGGACTGCTCCTACGACAACTCCTTTGAAATTTTTTGCTCCATCGAAAAACATTCTCCATCCATCATAGGATTCTGCAATGTCTTCTCCTATGAATGATACCTCTTTGTCAAGAAAATACATCTTTAGGGGTTCGTATTCTCCATACACAGGGTTTTCAGCATGGTGATCTGCTAGTGCCTGTCCGTTGATTGCCTTCTGAGTCACGTAGACAATGTCAAACTCACTCAACATTATTTTCCACTTGGCTAGCTTACCAGTGGGCATAGGCTTCTGAAAGATGTACTTTAGAGGATCCATCCATGATATGAGATATGTAGTATAGGCACAGAAGTAGTGCCTCGACTTTTGTTCCACCCAAGTTAGAGTACAACAGGTACACTCTAACAAAGAGTATCGGGCCTCATACGGAGTGGACTTCTTGTTGAGATAGTAAATGGCCTGCTTTTTCCTCCCCGTTTCATCATGCTGCCCCAGGATGCAACCGAAGGCACCATGTAATACTGTGATGTAGAGTAGCAAAAGTATACAGGCTCGGGCGGGACTAAGACTAGTGGTGTTGATAGGTATTCCTTAATTTTGTCGAAAGTTTTCTGGAAGTCATTAGTCCATTTGGTGGCGGCATGCTTCTTCAACATCTTGAAGATTGGTTCACAGATGACTGTGGATTGTGCTATGAACCGGCTAATATAGTTAAGTCTTCCTAAGAAACGCATCACATCCTTCTTGTTCATTGCCAGTGGAAACTCTTGAATGGCTTTGATCTTTTATGGATCCAGTTCTATTCCTTGACGGCTCACAATAAATCCAAGTAATTTTCCAGCAGGAACCCAAAATGCACACTTGTAGGATTCAGTTTTGGGTTGTACCTCTACAATCTATTGAAGAATTTCCTCAAATCTTCCATGTTATCAGTGGCCTTCTTCGACCTTGATTATAACGTCATCTACGTACACCTCGATCTCCTTGATAATCATATTATGAAAAATGGTAGTCATGGCCCTCATTTAGGTGTCCTCTGCATTTTTTAACCCAAATGGCATCATCTTGTGGTAGTACATTCCCCACGGCATAATGAAAGTCATTTTCTCAGCATCTTGTTCATCCATCCAGATCTGATGATAACCAGCGAAACAATCCACAAATTATTACAATTCATGCTTGGTGCAATTTTCGATATATATTTGGTAAAGGAAATTAGTCTTTCGAATTGGACCGATTGAGATCCCGGTAGTCAACACAGACTCTAACCTTCACATCCTTCTTCGTCACAGGCACAATGTTGGGTATTCTATTACCCTGAGGACCTTGGCTTTGACATGCTTGGTGACTTCTTCCTTGATTTTCAAACTCATATCTGGTTTGAACTTTCTGAGCTTTTGCTTTACCGGCGGACATGTTGGATCAGTTGGCAGTTTTTGAGCCATAATAGATGTGCTCGGTCCCGTCATGTCATCATACGACCAGGCGAATATGTCCTCATATTCTCTTAGAAATTTTGTGTATTCTGTCTTTTCTGATGATGATAACTGAATGCTGATTCGTATTTCTTTGACATTCTCTTCAATCCCTAGATTAACAATTTCCATCTCATCCAGATTGGACTTAGGCCGATTTTCAAACTTCTCAACTTCTTTAACAATCTATTTAGGTATGTCATCTTCCTTTGTGTCCATGTCCATTTGTTGCGCTGTCTCATTTCATGTCACAATAATTGGTTCATCAAGATTAGTAATAGTAATGATGTATAAGTAAAGTAATAAGAGAAAATAATAAGAGTGTTTATTTAAAGAAAAATCAAAATGCTTTGATAAATTCCATAATTGTTTTGAACATTGAAGATCTTATTGCAGAAATTTAAAAATGCGAAAGGAAAAATTAACTAGTAAAAAAAAAAGATAGTGCATGATGCTTGTTCAGCCTTCCTTCCCCGAGGCTTGCCGGGCTTTGGTGGTTCTGATGGTCCAGTTGTTAAGATATGCCCCTCTGCTTAAGATGATCATGCCAGAGTGCATGAACTAACCTTTCGGGAGAGGAATAAAACAAAAGAAAAAACAAAAAAGGTAATCAAGTTAGTGAGGATCATAAAAAGTTTTGCATTATTTAAACACGTAGTGCAGGAGTGTAAGGCGTGTCCTAATTTGGGAACCTCGTTGTGCCCGAGGTAGGCCTAGCGACAAATTGATTTGGAGAACTTAGAATGTTAAATACCTTATTTTATTGACAAAAATATAGACGAATCCCAAATTGACATTAAATAAACAGGAAATGGAACTAACTAATGGTCATTGGCCTTATTACATTTTTATAATGTGAAAAGAAAACCCCTATCTACTTGGACCCAGAAGGACCTTCCCTAGATTCGGCATTCCTGGCTCCGTCGAATAGCTTTCCCAACTCGCAAAGTCCCAGCAATAGCTCCGCCCTGACTAGATGTCCTATTTCATCCCCTTTAGCCTCTTGACAGTCTTCAACCCTTTTGAGAAACTTTCTTTCCAGTCTCTAGGAGGGATGGTAGATTTTCTAGATATTTTTTGACAAGATTTTGATCACTAGAGTGTAAATCCTTTCCACCAACTTAGCAACCTTGGGTTGATGTTGGTGACCATGCCGAATCTGGGGACTTCGTGCCTCATATTTCTGCAAGAAAATAAGGGTTAGGCCCTTACCCCCACCAGACTCGACTATTTAATATCAACAATTGGCATAAAAGAATTCGGTTCTCCAAATAAATTCGCAAAACGTGATAATGTCCGTTTGGGTTTTAGGGAACCCAGGGGACTTTGGACAAGGCTATCTTAAAGAGTCATTATGTGGACAACATAACTGACTCGGCTAGGTTTGACCATGATGCATGCACAGTTAAAGACTGAAGGGGAAAATAGATGGAACCGTCGACTACACCGTTGATCAACTGGTTTTACCGCAAATATGCTTTTTCCAGATTTAGGGGGTGATAATATCGGAAGAGCACAACCACTCATTATAAGCGTTGCTATAGAATTTGTTTGGCATGAGTGGAATATGATGTTGAGCATGATTATACAAAAATTAAGGGCATGTTGTCACATATTTGCACTTTTTAGGAAAGTAGTAAATACAATAATTCCATAATTTAGAGCGGTAATAAAGGAAAGTAGTAAAGGAAAGAAACAAAAGACAAGTCAGTTTTACAATCAAAAAGGAAATTGAATGCTTAACAGAAATAAACAAATAATTGCGCATAAAGCAATGTAAATTCACAATAATAGTATAAAATGGTAAAAGCCTAAAAGTCCCCAGCGGAGTCTCCATGCTGTCGCGCCCCTTTTTTTTCGAAATCGAGTTTATGATATTTGGAGGGACAATTCGTTCCTTTTAGGAACTGGGTTTGCATTTGAAGTGACATCACCTAATGATTAAGGTGTAGTAGGACACAAAAAGAGTTTGATTTGAATAACCAGAGATAGGGTAAGGGCTTGAAATTATTCTAAGGGGAAGGTGTTAGGCACCCCTCAGAATCCACTAGTGTGGTTCCTCTATAGACAATTATTGTGAATTGAGGTGCAATTAACATATAGGCAAATAAGTCTCAAATAAGAGGGGATTTCAACACATAATGGTTTGAAAGTGAACAAAGTTTGAAAGAACAATTAGACAAGCTGATTTTTAAAATGAAGAGTTAAAATGCTGAAAAGAAATAAAGAATAAAGGAATGGGGTCCTAGGTTTATTAAAAATATGGATAATCCCACACTATGCCCAATAATCACTCTTCAATGAGGGTCTACACGTGACATTATCGCGTGGTCATCATATCCATCTATGACAATCCCACCCCATTAAGGTATTTAAAGCGCGGATTGGAATCAATTACTTATTGCATACTATTACACGTCCCACTACTATCAGCCCTGGAGGCACGTAGGACTACTAATTCCAAAAAAAAGGGAAGGATATTAGGCTTATTTGGAGTTTCAAAAGTAAATATTCTAAGGTGACATACAAAAACACATATTGCATATTTTAGGGAAAACATATAAATAAACAAAAGCTCATATATACCTCCTTAAACAAAGAAAACATATAAATAGCATGACTTGCACATACTATTTAGGTCTGATTAAAGTACTAATGATGAGGGAGTTTAAATAGTTAGGCAGATTGGTTTATTACATAACTCAGATAAGAAGTTCGAATCTGGCCTGCCTGCTAGTTGTAATGATTAATATAAACAGATTCAGTTTACAGTTATTACTCTAAGGCATGACTAAGTGTTAAGAGGGGGTCCTATAGATATAATATCTATTGAATTTAGAAGGTGATAAGATAGTAAAGCTCAAAATAAATTGTTTGAAATCATAAATGCATGCTTGTTAAACTTGTTAGGCGAGGGACTTATATTATCAAAAGAGATGCAGAATTAAACAAATTGATTACATATTCTGTCGGTGATAGTATATATTATTACTGATTTCACATGTAGCATTGAGTGAAGCGAATCAGATTAATTTAGAAAATCATATAGGCATGTTTTCTACACGTCGCTGATTTTAGACACTTATAAAGGTAGTATCTGAATGTAGAAACTTGTTTTAAACCTCCTAAGCATAGTATCTAGTGAAGTTTGAATATGCAAAAGTTAAAACATTCCTATAGACATGGTTTCTACGTGAGGTTTTAATATGTAGAAGTTGAAGTATCCTATATGCATGGTTTCTCGGTGAGGTTTGAATATGCAGAAGTTAAAACATCCTATAGGCATGGTTTCTAGGTGAGGTTTGAATATGCATAAGTTAAAACATACATATAGGCATGATTTCTAGTTGAAATTTGAATATACATAAGTTAAAACATCCTGCAGGCATGGTTTCTACCCTTGCATGCATAGTTACCAACCCTTTCCACTAGCCGGCCCCAAATTTTTATTACAACTTATTACAAACCAGAAATAATAAATTACATCAAAAAGTACAAAGTAAAATACAACCAGAGGAAGCCTAATTCTTTCCTCCTCTTTTATTTATGAGATAGACCAATTCAAAGACCATTGATCCAAAGCTTTTCCCCAATTTGAGTTGTGTTAGAGTCCCCTAAGAGCCTCAATGGGACTCCCAACAGTGCTCACATACCAAATTGTATCACCATAATAGGGAGAAGTGCATTATGGAAGTGTCAGCCCTCAAATGTCCAAGTTTAGAGGAAGCTCAATGGATCCCAAGGTAGGACTCACAAAAGGGGGGTAGAACTTAAGTTTAAGAGAGAGTGCAAGTGCAGAAATAGAACTTTAAAACTAAGGAAGTAAAGAAGAGGGAAATAGGTGTTGGGAAACAAGTCATACAAAAGGGGTTCAGGGGTTGGGAAATTGCCAAAGAGCCTATGTATTTAGGCATTAGTTTATCCTGGGCATCCACAACAATAGGGAGTGTTTTTATTCTTACAAAATCAACGTAGATACATATATAATGGTAACATAGAGGTTATAATCCAAAGGTAATCAAGTTTGAGTCATAGACAGCAATACTTAATACTATCATGCCTAAAACAAAGGAATCAGTATCAAACACATTCGGGTAGGGTTTTAGGATGCATAATAGATTCAAAATAGGCATAAGGGAATTACAACATGCTTAGAATAAGGTAATGAATTAAACAAAAACAATAGGCAGACAAGAAGGCAAAAGTATTAAGTAAATAGATTGTTGTGATGCTGAAAATCTAAATTAAAACATACCAGTTCAAAGAAGCAAAATACAATAAAAGTATGTAGCAGGACTTTGAAGACAGGCCACAGTACAAGTAATAAGAGAGAATACTTTTTAAATGTTAGTGCGGATTCAGAAAGTATGAGTGGTTTTGTGTGTAAGTGATTTTAGAACTCAGGGTGCTCGTGTGTGCTTATGTTAATGAAATAAAAGGATATTTATAGTTTGAAAACAGGTGGAAAATAAGGCAAGAATTATAGTTCAACAGTAATTATGTGTCAACTAAAATCAAATCAGTGTTAAGGACTCCCTTCAATTAAGGAGTTAAATTCAAATGGTAATGGGCAGAAAACATTGAAGGAAAGAAATCAAGTAGAACACCATGTATAGAATAGACACTTAAGGGTAAGTTCATAGGGGTTTAATTAAGGAAAAACTATTGCAGAATGAGAAAAAAATACTTGGCTAACCAAATGAGGGAAGAAAACAAAGTAAAGTTGCAAAATATGGAGACAATCGAAAATCAGTACATAGCAAATCAATGAGTCAAGGATTTCAAAATCACTGACTTAAGGAGAGTAGCATGGGCTCCCATGAATAAACCAAGTTAAAGACAAGAGAATTAAAGGTCTATAGGAAAGTAATCAAATCAATCCAAGAAACAGGGAATCAAAAAAACAAGGAAAGAATCAATTACATGAGTGCAATCGGTATTACACAAGGAGGTTTGAAATCAGTCCAAAATTGAAGGTCATTTTAGAGAGAAATTTAGCATATAAAAGAGTGCATAAACAATAGCATGTGAGGTTGAACTCATGACAAAGAGAAAATATCATGCAATAGCAAACACAGAGTCACTAGCTAATGAACATGGTAGTCACATAAGTCGATTTTAGTAACTTAGTAATAGAGAAAAGGAGGGAGTATCAAATAATATGCACAAGGGTCAAGTGAAAAGATGTTATAGAAGAGTTTAGAAGGAAGTCAAAACCACATAAAGAAACAAAAGATTTCAAAATTCACTCTAGCAACAGATGAAGCAACCTCAGAAACTCGAATAGGTCCAAAGAAAATTAGAGTTTTGAAATCAATCGAATTTAGAGCGTGATGAACAAGTAAATAACATAGAAAATAATCTCAGAACTCGAATGAACCCCAAATTTTAGGGTTTTCACCATCAATAGATTATAGAGATTAAAGACGAGTAAATCAAATAGAATACTAACAAAATAAATTCAGAAAATCTCAAAACGGAACTAAGACCTTTAACATGCATATTCCAGTAGAAGAAAAACATAAAGACACACATTTAAAAATCCGAGAAAGCTTCAAAATAACTTAACAAAATCCTAAATCGGAAAAGATAAAGGCTCTGAAGGTAAATTTTGAAAGAAACCTTGAGAAAAACGTTTAGAAGCTTAGAGTAAACATAGATCTAAACAGATATGAAAGAAATTAGAAGAACCTCAAAAATTAGGGTTTAAAAAATGAGAAAGGTCAAAGATGATCGAAAATAGCCATAAAACTAAGATCGACCAGATTTTGGGCCAAGCTTCTTCAAGATCTGGCTTTGAAACTATGATAATCGATCATGTAGGGGTCATAGGAGGTCGATACATGCCTTCAAAGGCTTTGGAAGCCATGGATTTGTGAGATGTTCAAGTGGTAGTTGAGGGTGGCGGCTAGGGTTTGAGAGGGTATTGAAATAATTGAGAGAGAAAGGGGGTTTAAAGGCGGCTGCAGATGAGAAATGAGTAGGGTGTGAGGATAATTGGGAATTAAAAATGGAAAGGGTTTAATGGTGGGTGTTGATCAAATTTGATCAACTATGTATATTGAATGAGAATCAAGACGGGTTGTTTAAAAAGGGTCGTGGGTCGGGTAGGCCTAGGATTTTGGGCTTGGTAGTTGGGTTTAAAATTTGGGGTTCAAATTAGGCTCAAATAAGGCTACAATTGAAATGAATGGGGCTAATATTTAAATAGCCATTTTTCCTTTTTTATTTTAAAAAAGTAGAATAATTTCTTAAATAAATTAAAGGTACCAAAATGCTTAATAGTACATAATTATCAAATTAAAAATATTGGAGTTTATTTTAAAAATATAAACACGATTAAATATTAAAATTGGCTAATATTGCAATTATATGCAATTTAGCTTTTAAAATACTAATAAATTTGTAAAAATATGTTAGCTACATTTTAGTATAAGTATGAGCGTCCAGTAAGTGAATTACTAAAATGATAATTTTGGCAGTAATTATTGCGCTTTTCTGGATAAAAATAGGATAATAAATTGATTTAAAAATCTTTTACAAATTAAGGGAAAATAATAAAACGTTTGGACATACCTATATATGCATACATATGTTATGTTGGAAGTATTTTACATATTAAAATATTTAGGGGAAAATTGGGTATCAACCGAGAGGAGGTAGAGGGCGGCCTAAGAAGTACTGGGGAGATGTGATCAGGAAGGACATGGAGCGACTTCAGCTTACCGAGGACTTGACCCTTGACAATAGGATATGGAAGTCGAAGATTAGGTAGAAGGGTAATAGGTCGTCGTGAGTATTTCTGACATGTTCAAAGTTTATAACGGCTATCTGACTAGTACATTGTCTTCGATTCTTAGAATGTCAGTATTAGGGTTGTTTTAGTATTATCTCGCTTCGGTTTTCTAGTACCCTATCATGTTATTGTTTATGGATCTTCTGCTATTGCTACTTCTTTCTTCCATAGTTTTTCTCCGGTCCTCATATTGTTGATATTATTTTCCTAGCTTTCTTGTTGTTATTTACTTATTCCTATTCTTCCTCTCGAGCCGACGGTCTTTCGGAAATAACCTCTCTGTCCTCCAAGGTAGATGTAAGGTCCGCGTATACATTACCCTCCCCATACCCTACTTATGGGATCCCATTGGGTTGTTGTTGTTGTTTTAATTAGTTTATTATATTTGACAATTTTTCTTTTGTTGTACTATGTTGTCTTGATGTTTTTGTATTGGGCTTTTGGAAACAGCCTCTCTACTATCTCGAGATTTTATTAGATTGTTATTATTGTTATTGATGTTCTTGTATCAATAAACTTGGTAAAAGAATAGAGAACCAAATGGGAGGAGAACCGAAAAAATGAAAGAAAAACAGTCCAAATCTAAAATCCAAAAAAAAAGCCCCCAAAAATTATAAAATGATGCATGTTAACTGTTATAAAATAACGACTTTAAAATAAATAAATCAAAGACAAGTATAGAGAGAAACTGATATATTGTTCAATTTCAAACTGATGTACATAATGAATTGAAATCTCCTCTATTTATAGAAGAAAAGAAGTTGTTGCGTAAGCTGTGACGGCAAGCTGTTGTGTAAGCTGCTATGACAAGCTGTTGTGTAAACTGCTTGTAAGCTGCTATTACAAGCTTCCCTGTAAGCTGCTTGTAAGATGCTATTGTACCAGATATAGATAATCTTCTACCAAAGGTAATATTTATTCATAACGGAGTACCGAAATGATAAGCTTCTTCAGGATGCTTATTTCCAATAGAGTACTAAATAGATAAAAATGCTTACGGTGGAGTCCCATATGGATAAGCTTCTTCAGGAAGCTTATTTACAATAGAGTACTAAAGAATATCCATAATATAATATATTTACAACACTCCCCCTTGGGTGTTCATTAAATATAATATGCTTCATTAAAACCCTAGTAGGAAAAACCCTGTGGGAAAAAAATTCTAGTAAAGGACAAAGAGTACACATATTTAGTAATATGCATAGCTAGTTGCCTCATTAAACCTTATAAGGAAAACCCTATGGGAAAAACCTTAGTAAGGAAAAAAAGAGTATAGCCCGTATTTTACTCCCTCTAATAAAAATCTTGTTTCAAATATTTGAGTCTTCGCATTCCAATCTTGTATACCATTTTATCAAAAGTTAAAGTTGGCAAAGGTATAGTGAATAAATCTGCTGGATTGTCATTTGAACAGATTTGTTTCACATCAATGTCACCATTTTCCTGAAGATCATGTGTCTAGAATAATTTTGGTGAAATATGCTTCGTTCTATCTCCTTTTATAATTCCTCCCTTCAATTCGGTATGCATGCAGCATTAATTGTAGGTCTTTTCTCACAGTCCAAATCACATTTTTCCTAAATAAAATGAATTATTGATCTCAACCACATGCATTCTCTGCTTGCTTCATGAATAGCTATTATCTCAGCATAATTTGAAGAAATAGCAACAATATATTAATTTGTGGAGTGGCATGATATGACAGTACCTCCACATATAAACACGTGCTCGGTTTGAGGTCAAGGTTTATGTGGATCAAATAAATAACTCGCATATGCATAATCAACAAGATATGCACTATCTTTGTTAGCATAAAACAAACTCATATCAATAGTTCCCTTTATATATCGCAATATATGCTTGATCACGTTCCAATGTTTCTATGTAGAAATGTTATGTCAGAACTTGTAGCATTAGCAAGATATTTAAGTGCACCAATCGTAGTAAGATAAGATATTTCGGGACAAAAGAATTCCTTATCGTCTTCTGGAAGTCGGAACAGATCCTTATTCACTTCAAGTGATCAAACAACCATTGGTGTACTCAATGGGTGTGATTTGTCCATGTAAGAGCATTTTAAAACCCTTTCTATATAGGCAGATTGATGGATAAAGTTCTACTACTAAGTGTTCAATTTACAGGCCAAGACAAAGTTTTGTCTTTCCAAAATGTTTCATCTCAAATTCTTTCTTAAGATATTCAATTGCCTTTTGGAGCTCTTTTGGAGTTCCAACGAGATTTATGTCATCAACATAAACAACAACTATAACAAATTCTAATGCAGTTTTTTTATTTATAAAAATACATGGACAAATAACATCATTTATGTAACCTTCTTTCAGCAAATATTCACTGAGGCAATTATACCACATTCCCCCAAGTTGCTTTAAAGTGTACAAATATCTTTGTAATATGATTGAATACATTTTTCGAGATTTTGAATATGCTTCAAGCATTTTAAATCTTTCAGTAATTTTCATGTAAATTTCATTATCAAGTGACCCGTACAGATAAGTTGTTACCACATCCATCAGATGTATTTCAATCCTTTCACGTAGGGATAAGTTGATGAGATATCGAAATGTTATGCTATCTATAACTAGTGAATACCAACAGGTGTTTGGACTACTGGTCCAAAGACCTCACTTTTAGCAAGTGACTTCAGTTCTCGTTGAATTGACTGTTGCCATTTTGGTCAATAAGATCTTTGTCGATATTCGTCGACATTTCGAGGTTCAAGATTTCCACTATCTTGCATAATGTTAAGCGCAACATTACATGTAAAAATATTATCCTCCACTATTTCAAATTAATTTAAATTAATCCCATCACTAGTAGAACTTATTAAAAATTCCTCACTCACTTAAGTCTCGAGTTTACTAATTTCTTCAAGAATCTCAGAACTAATCACATCTTGGGTCTCTTCAGGAGATCCCTTTATAGTATCATTTTGATTATTTGTCGATTTTCGTTTTCTAGGATTTTGGCTCTTAGAACCCAAACGCCTACCACGCTTTGGGCGTGCTTTCGGTTCACTAGTTCTCATGCTAGTAGATGGTCCTACTGGGACATCAATTCGGATAGGCACATTCTCTGTAGGGATATGTGACTTAGTTATCATTTTCAAATCAATAAGCACGCCTGGTATTTGATTTACTATATTCTGTAAATTGATGATCTTCCAGACATCCTGATTACATATAGGGGTACGTGGATAAAAATGAGATAATTATGAAACTTTCCACACAATTTCTCTTTTGATTTCCTTTTTCTCTCCCCCTAATTGTGGGAAATTAGTTTCATCAAACCGACAATCTACAATGCAACAGTAAATAAATCTCTTGTTAATGGTTCAAGATAGCGAATAATAGAAGACGATTCAAACCAATATATATTCCTAACCTTCTCTAGGGCCCATCTTATTGTGTTGTGTCGGTGCTACTAGCACATATAAAGCTACAGAATGTTAAAATTTTATCCCAACTGATAGACAATAATCATCAAAAGATTGAAATGAGAATTCTCCAGCATTATCAAGGAGAACAGCCTATATAGGATAAGTTGGGAATTGTGCCCTTAATCGAATTATTTGGGCTAATAACTTTACAAACGCCAGGTTGCAAGATGATAGTAGGCACACACGAGACCATCTTGAAGATCCATCTATTAGGACTATAAAATATCTACACAACCCACTTGGTAGGTGAGTATGTCCACATATATCCCCATCCATACGTTCTAAAAAGGTTGTGACAATCCGGCCCATCGTCTTATGTGTTACTATCCTGTTTTTCCCATTTATTGCTTCTTAATATTTCATTATCGGTATGTGGTGTGTGAGAGTTATTGGGATTGGTTTTGATAAGAAATGAGGCACGTAGTCTCCTTTGGTCTTTCGAGGCACTTAGAAATGAGGGTCGAAATCGAATTCTGAGAGTTGTTGTAGCTTCCTTGGGTGATTTTGGATATGTATGCAAATTTTCAGGTCATTCAGACATCATTTGCTTGGATTTTTTATCGAATACGCATTTCGGATGTTTTGAAGAAACTTAGGCTTGAATCCGATGTGAATTGATGGTTTTAGCATTGTTTGATGTGTTTTGATGATTGGAACAAGTTTGAATGATGTTATGGGTTATGTTGGTGCTTTTGGTTGAGGTCCCGGGGGCCTCAAAATGACTTCGGATGGTTAACGGGGAGTTTTTGAAATTTCATACAACTGAAGGCATGCTGTTTCTGGTATTTTCACTTCTGCGGGTCTTGGACTGCAGAAGCGGAGCTGTGATTGCAGAAGCGGCAGGGAGATGGAAGGTAGGTTCCGCAGAAGCGGAAGAGCGGACCGCAGAAGCAGTAGCGCTAGTGCAAAAGTAGAACCGCAGAAACGGATTTTTGGAAGTTTAATGAAGACCGCAAAAGTGGAAATCTGGCCGCAGAAGCGGTCCCTCATAAATGAAAGCGGGACCGCAGAAGCAAAAACTGGACTGTTCAGAGGGGTTTTTATTTAACATTTCATCCGCGAGGGTTATGTATTTTCCTCTAATTTTGATCAAGCTTTGAGCCGATTTTGAAGAGGGATTCAAGGAGGAATGATTGAAGGTAAGATTCTTGAACCTAAAACTCATTTTTATTGAGAAATCTACCTAGAAATTCATGGAATTAAGCCTAAAATGGATGAATTAAGGCTTGATTTTTTGATATTTCAAATTGGAATTTGATAGGTCATTTGAACTCGGATTTGGGAGTTCTTGGTATGTATGAACTCGTGGAGAAATGAGGAATCCGGTAATGTAAGTTTTGTAATTTTTCGAGAAGTAGATTCGGGGCTCGGGTTTTGCTAGTTTCGAGATTTTTACTATATTTTGACTGTTTTTGATTGGGTATTGTTCCCTTAGCATAGTGTGATGTGTTCGCTCTAATTTTGGTTAGATTCAACGCGCGTGGGGGCCGAATTGATGGGCAGAGGCATCTCAAGCTTGAAGTTTCGCCGGTTCGAGGTGAGTAATACTTGTAAATGATATCCTAAGGGTTAGTATTGTGGTGACTTGCACGCCAGGTATAAGTGCGGGGTAGAGAACCATTGGGGATTGTGACTTGGTCCGTCCCGGTTGTTGATTTTACTGCGTGATTGACTGAAACCTACTTGATGCTATCATGATTTGGGCTGATTGCCATGTTTTGGGATTTGTGCCGATTATTGGAATCCTTCAGGGATTGATATCATTATTTTTTGCATTACTTTGTATATTATTTGATCTCGGTCCAAGGTTTTAAATACTGTTTTGCAAGCTCAGCCATCTTTCTAAGATTTGAAAACTTAGATGAAATTTTACTGACATTCGGAACTGAGGACTGTTATTTGAATATTGCCCTAGTAGCTATGTGCATTTCTAGATTGAGCATAGATCGAGTTGCACACTGCAGCAGTATTGCATGTGCATTTCTAGACTGAGCATAGATTGGGTTGCACACCGAAGTAGTGTTGCATGTGCATTTCAGGATTGAGGATGGATCGGGCAGCACGCCGCAGTGGTGTGATATAGATATTGCGCTTGGGCTGTAGGAGCCCCTCCGGAGTTTGAACTCCCACAGTGAGCATGGGTACCCAAATGGATCGGGCTGCGCGCCGCAGCGGTCATGTGCATTGCATTGCATTCATGCATTGGTTCCTCTTTGTGCTACGTGGCATGACATTCAGCACTCTCATATCATTGGCATTCATGCTATTTATTTCACTGTTACCAGATACCCTGGTGTTATTTGTAATGGAGTGTTGTGCCCGAGGGGCTGACTTATGTGCGGACTTGCACTATCTGATTATACATTTAATTGCTTGACTGTTGGGAAAAGGATATTTTCGAAAGAGGTTTTTAACTGAGCCAGATATTTTCTAAAGGATTTTCATGGAATTACTGTTTTCTCAAGGGTCTTACTGTCCTATATCGCATGATGGAATGCTTTACGTATTTTCTTACCGCTCAGTTATTATTTACTCATATTACTCATTGAGTTGGATTACTCACTTTACTCACTGCACCTCGTGCGTACTTGCAGGTATTGTTCACCCGGTAGCAGGTTTTGAGCTGATTGAAGGTATCCCTATTGTAGCGGAGTAAGATAACCGCTAGCGTTCGCGGCACCTGATTTTCCCTTCTTTGATTTTAAATTTGATTCATGTAAATTTATAGACTCTTTAGTTTTGTTCAGACTTCTTTAGATGCTCGTGACCTGTGACACCCTCGTCGAGTTGTGTTGGGTGGTAAGTGTCGGCTATTAAATCCATTAAGTCGTATTATTCATTCATTTATGTTTATTAATTGTTAAAAAGGGGCATTGTTGTTCTTTTGGCTAGCCTTGTCTTCACGAGAGGCGCCATCACGACCGAGTTTGGGAATTTTGGTCATGACAAGTTGGTATCAGAGCCTAGGTTACTAGGTCTCACGAGTCATGAGCAGGTTTAGTAGAGTCTCGCGTATCGGTACGGAGACGTCTATATTTATCCTCGAGAGGCTGCAGAACCTTTAGGAAAACTTCACTTTCTTGGAATTCCTTTGGTGCGTACTTGATTCAGCTTTAGATATAACTCTTGAAATTCCTTCCACACGTCTGTATGTGCATGTGAGTGCTCAGTATTTTATGTACCTTGATGGCTTGTGATTCCCCGATCAAGGGGCGAATCTCAGATTCGCAGGAAGTTCTTCGGGGTAAAGTACTCTAGAATGTGGTATTTCTGGAAACGATTGAAAGAGTATTCAGTGTCCAAGGGTCTTAGATAGTGTGGTCTTATGTGCGAGTCTCGTGTGGTAAGCCTGGATTGAGGCATTGTGATGCTACAACGAGGGAGAAATATCAAGTGGATGATGAACAAAAAGAGAAATTTGATAGACGGAATAGCTTGATAATAGACTGAATCGACATGGTGAGGGTATGATTAATTCTTTGTATATATTTGAGGTAATGAGCTTTTACAGGCATTTGGCAGCAATGCTCTTGGGTTTTGATGGCTTGCTCAGCTTGGTTTAGATAGAAGTCTTCAGTCTTGGTAGTTTAGCTTGTACAAATGGAGTTGGCAGATATGTTCTTGTTGGGATTTACCGTGGTTTGAAGATGATTATATTTTCTATGGGTATGCGAAGCATGGAGTGTGTCATGATTTTCTTCTAAATGGGATCAATGAAAGTTCTTGACTAGTTGAGTGCATCGATGTCTGCGGCGTAGAAGGGAGATAAAAGTTCTCATGTTACCCTTGGAGGGTATGTTATATGCGGTGTGTTGTAGAGGACCGAGACTGGCGTGTGCGAGGTTTTAGTTCATCTCTAAAAAAAGTTCATAAATTTTTTAGGCAACGGGTAGCCTCAGGTAATCAAGGAAATGGTACTGCTAAGTGACGAGAGTATATGTCTCGAAAGAAGGGTAATGTGATTAGAATGATGATACTTCGGTAGTATTGCGGCACTTTCTTGCTAGATCAACTGTTGATATCTGAGTGTGTTTGATGGCACAGGATAATTTTAGAATATCTTCGAAGAATGACTGGGTACTCGAGGTGTAATATGTATTTATACTGCAGAATTTGGGATCAGGCATAGTAATTTGTGTGCTATGTGGAGCTGGAGACTGGGAGTTCTCATGTTCAGGCTATGTAGTGGTTGTGGATAGTGTGTATTGGTACCGTTAGCGGCTATTGGGATTGGAGGCCCGAGTGGATCCTTCTTTGTTGGTATGTTAGATTTTGTATATGATGTTGAGTTGTAGACTGGTTGTCGTAATGTGGGTTATTCTAGACTATTGTGCTATGGGCTATGTCGGAAAATTCCACCGGTTGCGTTGCGAGGTGCATCAAATTATGTTATAGCAGAGTGGTTGGTATTCCAAAGATCAGCGGACGGCTGCAAAGGATCGCCTTCCTTAATTGGGTCTTTGTGACGGATGTCAGTATAGAGGTTTCTACCATTGATTCAGTTCCGGTATTGAAGGACTTTTTCTGATGCATTCCTTATGGCCTGGCATGTCGTCGGGAGAGGTTGTGGATTTCAGCAGTTATTTGGCGTCGGGCATCGTATCGTACGACTCTGGTAGGAGTTATAAAAAGTTGAAGGAGCAGCTTCAGGCTTCTTGGTATTGAGTTCGTTGGCAGGCCGATGTGGCTACATATTCAGATTGAGATGGCTTGGTTGGCCCGATATGTATTGTTGAGGGATAAGTTGAATCTATCGTTATTGAGCTTGTTAGTGATCTGGGGAGATCTATGAGTTGCTTTTTCAGTGCAGTGAGGTGTTATGATTTTCGGACTATGGCACATATAGTGCGGTGCTATCGAGATTCATAATGGAAGTTGAGGGGGAAGAACCTCAGTTTACTTTGAGTTTTGTAGCTTACAACGCTATAAGTAGATATCATTATGCACTCAGTATGCTTACGACCGATGCTCGGTATTTTGTTATAATGAGCAAATTTGGCTCGATGTGCATCTCCCTATGTGAGATATTTATGTGGATCGGGTGGCACGCCGCTAGGGGTATGTTATCTGGATCGGGTTGCACCCCGCAACAGTGTGATGTTGAGAATAGTTTTCCATATGTTACTTGGTATGTCTTGCTTCCTGGTTTCTGAGGAAAGTCCGTATTGGGTGTTGCTCGGCGAATGGCGCATCGGTTGTGTCCTTTCAAGATTGAATGGTGTATATTACTTGCTTCACCGTGGGTGTGATGTATTGCTTGGTTTCAGACATCAATCTGTGTGTGGATGTCTATTTTGAGCATAGTGACTTGAGGTGCTTCATGTGTAACAGTGTTTGGATATGATCGCGCATTGTGGCGAGGCCACGTGAAGTTATGACCTTTCGAAGAGGATTCAGGTACTATATTTCTATGATGTGAGACTGGGTCTCAGTTTTGTATTGTAATGGTACTGTTGAGCTTGGGGTACAACTCTTTCGTTTGGGTCATTTTTCATGATTTGAGTATGTTCAGACCGCCCATCATTGGTGCGTGGATTATGCAAGTTGTGGCTTAGGCCTGTGATGAGGTGTGATATCACCAGAGTGGTGCGTTGAATTTGAGGTGATCGTTGGAGTCATTAATGAATGTGAACATATGTGATTTCAGCTAATTAGAGGGTTATATCAAGGTTTGGCCCGGAAATCTGTTGTGGTATTAGTCAACAGGGAAGTGGCTTTATGTATGGGTGACCTGAGGAATGGTTACGGTTTATCGCATGTTTTATATATCGTTGGCAGTTTATGAAAGTGTTGGAATAAGACTTTAGCTAATAAGAAGTTCATATCGGTAATTGAGTATTGTGGGAAACTGCTGTGAATAGTGACTATCGTTTCGAGTATTGGATTGGGTGATATATTGCATGATTTAACCTGAGGTTGCAGGAATGGTTTATTACAGCTGGTTAGAGTTTATTCTGAATATTGACGTGAGGTTCTGATTTTGAGTATGATTTCGGAAAGTGCAATGTGGTTCTATGGTTTATGGCCTAGATGGACTGTGAAATTTCAGCGGAGTTGTATTATCGGACTTATGTAAGATAGGGTGACGAGGGATCACCTCGGGTATATTCTTGGTAAGGTCATTTAGCTATTGGTTGGCTTCCAGGACAACTCTGGGTACGCTCAAGGACGAGCATTTGTTTAAGTTGGGGAGGATGTGACGACCTGGCCCGTCGTCTCATGTGTTACTGTCCCGTTTTTTTCGTTTATTGCTTCTTAATATTTCATTAATGGTATGTGGTGTGTGAGAGTTGATTGGGATTGGTTTTGATAAGAAATGAGGCACTTAGTCTCCTTAAGGAAAGCTTAAGTTGGAAAAGTCAACCAGATGTTGACTATTGAGTTAGAGGGCTCGGATGTGATTTACATAGATTCGGTTAGCTTCGGAAGATGATTTGTGACTTAGGAATGCGGTCATAATTGACTTTGGAGGTCCGGTGTAGAATTAGGCTTGAATTGGCGAAGTTAGAATTTTGGCGAATTCCGGTTGATAGGTGAGAATTTGATCCGAGGGTCGGAATGGAATTCCGAGAGTTGTTGTAGCTTTGTTGGGTGATTTTGGATATGTGTGCAAATGTTCCGGTCATTCGGACATCATTTGGTTGGATTTTTGATCGAATGCGCATTTCGAAAGTTTTGAAGAAACCTAGGCTTGAATCCGATGTGAATTGATGATTATAGCATTGTTTGATGGATTTTCATGATTGGAACAAGTTTGAATGATGTTATGGGTTATGTTGTGTCACGACCCTAATTCACCAATCGTGAACACGTCATGACGGCACCTAGTCACAACGACTAGGTAAGCCTGACAATTCAGAAGTAACAACCAATACAGAAAATATTAAGTCAAAACTTAAATAACTTCAGGAAGTATACAACTTGCCACTTGGCATATACACTTTGACTCTACAAATTCTGAAATAGCAATCATAAAACCCAGAATCTCACGGGAACCACAGGCTAATAGAAAGTAATACACTGCTCTAACTCCGGAATTTCTACACAACCGAAAGAAAGGAAAATCATATACTACAGCTGGAATAAGATAGAAACTCCTGGTCCACGGACGTGACAGATATACCTCAGAGTCTCTGAATATCACTCATGTATCACTGATAATGTGTCGGACCGTAAGTACCTGGATCTGCACATGAAAAACATGCGCAAAAGAGGCATGAGTACACCACAGCGGTACTCAGTAAGTGCCAAGCCTAACCTCGGTTGGGTAGTGACGAGGAAG
>MU756683.1:127432-160517 GCA_026770625.1 Nicotiana glauca
AAATTGCTTAAATCTATTCAATTACATTGCATATTGTAAATAATAATTCAAGTAATTTATTCTACAATTAAATTCTAAGCTAATACGCGAAATTATGTAAAATGACCAAAATACCCCTCGGGCCCCACATCTCAAAAAATTATAAAAGTCATATCACCGGATTCCTCGTCTCTCCACGAGTCCGTACATATAAAGTTTACCAAAATCGGAGTTCAAATGACCCCTTAAATTTTCAAATTCCTAGGCCTAAATCCTCAATTTACTCCTCAAAAACATGTAATCTAGTCGGAGTATTCGATGATAATTCAGTAATATGGAGTAGAAGTAATCACAATTGACTTACCTCAAGATTTCCCATAATTTCTTGCTCAAAAATCGCCCCAAGCCGTGTTATTTCACAAGAAAATCGGTAAAAAAACGAGCAGAAATGCAGCAGGTTTTAATAAGCAAATTTGGTCGCTAAAGACCCAAATCTGGTCGCTAAAGGTGCTAATCTGGTCGCTAAAAGTGCCACACCAGACCTGATGCACCAGCACTCTTTAATTTCACTAAAAAGGCTCTAACTCCTTCATACGAACTCGGAATTAGACGATTATTGTTCCTATGAGTCACAAATAATAATACGAACACAACCCTTTAATCGAAACTCAATTCGGAGCTCATTTGCCTTGTGCGATATCCATTTCGCTCGTTAAATAATTACTCATGTTTCGCGTCAAAAACTCAATCGCAACTTGATGAAATTAGACCAAAATTTCCAGATCAGTCCTATAATTCATTATCAAAATTCCGAAAGTCTCGAAATCAAATTTGGATCTCTAGAACCTAAAAATGAACCTTTAGATCATTACATTTATGCTCAAAACGGCAAAAATACTAAATTCACCTTGGATTGAAGCCTATGAACTTTGAAACTTCTAATTTTCACATCAGATGCCGAAACACGTCAAAACTAGTCCGAATGATCTCAAATTTTGCAGACAAGTCCAAAATGACATAACGAAGCTACAGCAACTCTCGGAATTCCATTCCGAGCCTCGGATCAAAATCTTACCTATCAACCGGAATTCGCCAAAATACTAACTTTGCCGATTCAAGCTTAATTCTACACCGGTCATCACAAAAATATTCCGGACACACTCCTAAGTCCCAAATCACCTAACAAAGCTATCCGAACCATAAAATTCACATTTCGAGCGCTCTAACATATAAGTCAATATCCGGTTGACTTTTCTAACTTAAGCTTCCTTAAAAGAGACTAAGTATCTCAAACCTTACCAAAACTAGTCTGAATGACTTCAAATTTTGCACACAGGTCACATTCAACATTACGGACTTGCCCAAACTTTCAGAATCGCATTCCAACCCCGATATCAAAATTTCCACTTTCGGTCGAATTTTCTCAAAAACCTTCAAATTTCTATATTTAGCCAAATGACTTCAAAATGACCTACGAACCTCTGAATTCACTTCCGATCGCGCTCCTAAATCCAGAATCACCATACGGAGCTACTCCCAATCTCGGAATCCCAAATGGACATCAATAACACTGAAATGTATTTTAAGCCAAACTGATGTAATTTCTTCTAAAATGCTATCTTCCATAATAGGCGCCAAAACGCTCTCGGGTTATCCAAAACCCGATCCGGGCATACGCCCAAGTCCGAAATCATCATATGAACCTGCTGGAACTTTCGAATCCCAATTCCGAGGTCGTTTACTCAAAATTCCAATCTCAGTTCATTTCTTCAATTTTAAGCTTCTCAAATGAGAATTTTCATTTAGATTTGACTCCAAACTTCTTGAATTTTAATTCTGACCATACACACAAGTTAATATACCTGAAATGAAGCTGCTCCTGGCCACAGACTGCCGAATGACGCGCCGAAGCTCAAAACGACCGATTGGGTTGTTACATGTTGGTGCTTTTGGTTGAGGTCCCGGGGGCCTCGGAATGATTTCGGATGGCTAACGGTTTCTGGTATTTTTGCTTCTGCGGGTCTTGGACCGCAGAAGCGGAGCCGCTTAAGTGGAGATGTGATCGCAGAAGCGGCGAGGAGATGGAAGGCAGGTTCCGCAGAAGCGGAAGAGCGGACAGCAGAAGCAGTACCACTGGTGCGAAAGTAGAACCGCAGAAGCGAATTTTTGGAAGTTTAATGAAGTCCGCAAAAGCAGAAATTTGGCCGCAGAAGTAGTCCCGCATAAGCGAAAGGGGGACCGCAGAAGCAAAAACTGGACTGTTCAGAGGGGTTTTTATTTAACATTTCATCCGCGAGGGTTATGTATTTTCCTAAAATTTTGAGCAAGCTTTGAGAGCTTTGAGGCAATTTTGAAGATTTATTCAAGGATGAATGATTGGAGGTAAGATTCTGAAACCTAAAACTCGATTTTATTGAGAAATCTACCTAGAAATTCATGGAATTAAGTCTAAAATGGATGAATTAGGGCTTGAGTTTTTTATATTTAAAATTGGAATTTGATAGGTCATTTGAGCTCGGATTTGGAAGTTCTTGGTATGTATGAACTCGTGGCGAGACGAGGAATCAAGTAATGTAAGTTTTGTAATATTTCGAGAAGTGGGCCCGGGGCTCATGTTTTGCTAGTTTCGAATTTTTTGCTATATTTTGTCGATTGCGTATTGTTCCCTTGGCATAGTGTGATGTGTTCGTTCTGATTTTGGTTAGATTCGACGCGCGTGGGGGATGAATTGAGGGGCAAATGCGCCGTGAGCTTGAGTTTCGCCGGTTCGAGGTGAGTAATACTTGTAAATGATATCCTGAGGGTTAGAAACCCCGGATTTGCACATCATAGTGCTGTATTGTGGTGACTTGCACAGCATGTATGAGCGTGGGGTAGAGCACCGTTGGGGATTGTGACTTGGTATATCCCAGTTGTTGATTTTACTGCGTAATTGACTGGAACCTACTTAATGCTATCATGGTTTGGGCTGAACACCATGTTTTGGGCTTCGTGTCAATTATTTGAATCCTTCAGGGATTAATATCACTATTTTTGTATTACTTTGCATATTATTTGATCTCGGCTCAAGGTTTTAAATACTATTTTGCAAACTCAGCCATCTTTCTAAGATTTGGAAACTTAAATGATATTTTACTGACGTTCGGAGTTGAGGACTTTTATTTGAATATTGCCCTAGTGGCTATGTGCATTTCTAGACTGAGCACAGATCGGGTTGTGCACCGCAGCAGTGTTGCATATGCATTTTTAGACTGAGCATAGATCGGGCTGCGCATCGCAGCAGTGTTGCATGTGCATTTCTGGACTGAGGATGGATTGGGCTGCACGCCGCAGCTGTGTGATATTGATATTGCGCTTGGGCTGTAAGAGCCCCTCTGGAGTCTGAACCCTACAGTGAGCGTGGGTACCCAAATGGATCGGGTTGCGCGTCGCAGCGGTCTTGTGTATTGCATTGCATTCATGCATTGGTTCCTGTTTGTGCTACGTGGCATGACATTCAGCACTCTCATATCATTGGCATTCATGCTATTTTTTGCACTGTTACCAGATACCATGGTGTTATTTGTAATGGAGTGTTGTGCCCGAAGGGCCGGCTTATGTACGGACTAGCACTATCTGATTATGCATTCAATTGCTTGACTGTTGGGAAAAGGATATCTTCGAAAGTGGTCTTTAACTGAGCCAGATATTTTCTAAAGGATTTTCATGGAATTACTGTTTTCTCAAGGGTCTTACTGTCCTATATAGCATGATGGAGTGCTTTACGTGTTTTCTTACCGCTCAGTTATTATTTACTCTTATTACTCATTAATTTAAAGTACTCACTTTACTCTATGCACCTCATGTGCAGTTGCAGGTATTGTTCACCCGATAAGATTTTGAGCTGATTGAAGGTATCACTATTGTAGCGGAGTAAGGTGACCGCCAGCGTCCGCGACACCTAATTTTCCCTTCTTTGATTTTAAATTTGATTCATTTAAATTTACAGACTCTGTAGTTGTGTTCAGGCTTCTTTAGATGCTCGTGACTTGTAACACCCCGATCGGGTTGTGTTGGGTGGTAAATGTCAGCTATTAATGCCATTAAGTCGTATTATTCATAAATTTATGTTTATTTATTGTTAAAAAGGGGCATTGTTGTTCTGTTGGTTGGCCTTGTCTTCACGAGATGCACCATCACGGCCGGGTTTGGGAATTTGGGTTGTGACAAAGGTAGGATTCAATGCGAACCTTCATTGGTGATGGTCTAGTGATCATTTTACCTTCATAAAGCATCACAAGAAAATTCATTATTTGTAAGAATCTTCAGGTTGTTTAATGGATGCCCACTCGATTTTTAGTAATTCGTCTCAGCATTATTGATCTAGGATGACCCAAACGGACATGCCAAAGCACAAATTATTTGAATCAGGAAACTTCTGGTTTATGATAGAGTATGCTTCAATTGTACTATTCTTTGAATAGTATAAGACAAAAGATAAAATTGGTAACTTTTCCACAATGCAATTCTGGTCAGAAATACTCTTTGTAATAGAAAGATATTTCATATTTATTTTATATATCGTCTCAACATGATACTCATTTCGGCGGATATCTATAAACTCAGCAAGTTTTTTCGGAACATGGAGGAGAACAATGCATTGTCTATAATAAGTTTTGTTCCCTTAGACAGAAATATAGTGACTCTTCCGGAGCCTTCAATCAAATTTATATTACCAAATATTATTGAAACATTTGCTTTTTCCTTATGCAAATAAGAAAAGTATTTCTGATCTTTGAATGTGGCATGAGTTTGTTCCACTATCAATTACGATTGGTCTTTGATCTAAACATAATATGAGGATTATCCATATTCTTTAAAATAAAATAAACAAAATATATTATATTAAACATCATTATCAAAATATAACTTTTATTATGTACAACAATTACATAATCATACTATCCACTACAAATAATAAAAAATTAAAATATTTATATTTCTACAGATATATCACTTATCACACGACTTGTTTCTCTTTCCAGAAGTGCAAAATAATTATCTAAATCAAAATTCATGAAGTCTAAATTATATTCAGAAATAAAATTTACTTCAACATTTTTCTCTATCTTCTTTAGAGGGGCTTGATAAAGCTCAACTAAGTGCTTTGGCGTATGACAGGTACGTGACCAGTCTTTTCCTCCACATCTATAATATGCATTTTCTGCATTTGTTGCTTGCATCACTTCATGTTTTTGTTTTCTTCCTTTTTCACTATTGGTGGTGAGAAGGGTTCTTTTATTGTTATTACTATTACTATTACTATTACTATTATTATTAGAGTTTCTTCCCTGACCATGGCCATGACCATGATCACGACTGGGGTCACGACCTCTTCCACGCTTAGCTTGGTGGAAGTACGTCTCATTTCTTCTAGAAATGGACAAGAACCAGTAGACCGAATTTCATGATTTTTTATTAATATCTCATTATGTTGCTCGAATACAAGAAGATGTGAGATAAGTTCAAAATACTTTTTGAATCCATCTCTCGATATTGCTACTGCAGGAGTATATTCGAGGCATGAAAAGCGGTGAAAGTTTTCTCTAGCATATCATGATCAGTAATTTATCACCACACAATTTCAATTCGGAAATAATTCCGAACATAGCAGAATTATACTCACTGATAGATTTAAAATCTTGTAGCCTCAAATAAGTAGAATCATATCGTGCATGTCGAAGAATGGCCAACTTCAGGTGGTCATATCTATCTTTCAAATTATTCTACAGTATGACTAGAACTTTAACATTAAGATATTCCATTTTCAAGCCCTCATCAAGTGATGGCGTAGAAATATCATTAGTTTGCCACGGTCTTGGTTTAATGCTTGATTTTTGTCAGGCAGACCCCGTCGAATCAAGATGAATTTCAGCATCAAGCACCCAATACATGTAGCATTTTCCCAATATATCCACGGCTAAAAAATACAAGTTTAGACAATTTGACATTATTTAGAAAAAGAAAGCTTATATCTATGATACTTTTAAAGTATTTGCTCGAGATGGCAGAGTCTCATGCTTATAACGTGTTACTCCCTCTGTTCCATGTGAACCTATTTCCTTTTTGGTCCATTCCAAAAAGAATGAACTCTTTCTAAATTTGGTAACAATTTAGCTTAAACTTACAACTCTACCCTTAGTGAGAAGCTTTTATAACCATATAAATACTCTGGGCCCCATTTGGATTTGTTTAGGACCACAAATTCCAAAGGTCTTCTTTTTTTTCTTAAACTTCGTGCTCAGTCAAACAGGTTCACATAAATTGGAACGGAGGGAGTATAACATAACGACTTTAAAATAAATAAATTAAAGACAAGTATATAGAAAAATTAATATATTATTCAACTTCAAACCGATGTACATAATAAACTGAAATCTCCTCTATTTATAGAAGAAATGAAGTTGTTGTGTAAGGTGCTTGTAAGATGTTTTTGTATATATATATATATATATATATATATATATATATATATAAAATCTTCTACCAGAGATAATATTTATCCATAACGAAGTACCGAAATGATAAGTTTCTTCGGGAGACTTATTTCCCATAGAGTACTAAATAGATAAATATACGGTTGTCCCGTATGGATAAACTTTTTCACAAAGCTTATTTAGAACATAATACTAAATGACATCCATAATATAATATATTTATAACGCCGGCCACTTTTTTATCGTTTTTTTAATTTTTTGGATATCGTTTCAAATGTAGTTAAAAGATTAATTTTTCAGTTACAAAGACCTTTTATCCTTATCTTGTTCATTTGAATGTTTGAACAACTAATGACTTCTTTGTTGAGAAGAGCTCTAGACGAGGAATAATGTTTCTTTAAATGTGAGTTATCTATTACTCTTTTATAGTTCTTAACGTATGCAATTGATTCTTCTTTTTCTTCTGTTGTATTCTAATATATTCCTTTGAATTCTCCATAAAATTGAATTCTAGTTGATATCTTATGTTAATCGTAATCTAATAATTGATAGAAGATGTTTTTATTTGATATATACAACGGTTAAATTAATTATGCTCTTTGATAGTAGTTGGGATCAAATATGCTTTAGTGTTTATCAAGGATAGATCTGAGCTAAACTTGTCATTATTTACAAAACCAAGTCCCTTTTTTTTTTTAAATAAAGAAAATTTTGGAAAATGGCCACTTTTTCCTTTTAGGTCAAAATAAATCATTAAAATACTCCTTAGATGTCTTTAATAAAATAAAAAATATAAAAATATACAAATTTTGAAAATTTGAGTCCGAAGATATTCCCAAAGTTCCAATAAAAAGAAAAGAAATTTTTAGAAGTTTTTCTTTCAAAACTAAAAATCAAAATCAAAAAAAAAATATATATATTTCTCTTCTTCTTCTAAAAGCATTGCTTTCAAAAAATTCAAAAAAAAAAAGAGTTAGTATATTGACTCCATTCCCAATCTGCCTGAACTACGCAAGATCTGATTTATGCGGGGTTATGATACGTACGCAATCCTCATCGGATTCGATCATAGCTATAAAATAAATTGAGTGAAAAAAAAAAAATTAAACGTGAAAAAAAAAGAGAGAAAAAAATGAATTGAGTTGAAAAAAAAAGAGAAAAAGAAAGAATGAAAAAAAAAGAGAAAAAGAAAAAGTGAAAAAAAAAAAAGAAAAAAAAATTATTAGAAAAAAGAGGAAAGAGGTACATACTGAAAGGGCTTATGGTCGGAATAATTTATGAAGCTGAGGAATATGATCCGGCACTGAAGGTCATTGCAGCAATTGCCGATACAGAAGGAAAGCCACAAAACAGCTGCCAAGCACGAAAGTTCCCCATCAGACGGGAGTCTCGGTAGCCAGTCTTGCTATCCTTTCTGCATCCGGATTATATCAGGATGTTATCCGGATGTTTTACTTTATTGTCTTACTTTGCGACGTAAACCTTTCTTCTTCAAAATTTTAAAAATAAAAAAAAAAAAAAATTAATATTTCATTGTTCAGGAATGTCTCTTTTCTTAATCTTGTTATTTTTTTTCTTATTCTCTTTTCAGTTCTGTTAAATGCAGACTTCAATAACATGACATGCTTGCGGACTTCATGCCTGGATCCTAAAAGCTGTCAGACCCCGAAATAATGAATCAAGGATTAGATCGAAATGAAGATACATTTAAGAAAATAAGGCAAAGAGTTGGAAAAGCTGAAAGAAAATTGGGTCCAGATTGGAAAGGTACATATATTGCAACAAGAGTACTGCCAAAAGAATGCGTTGTACTTGGGACACATTGAAGGAAATGTCCTTGAAATAACGGTCAATGCAAATTCAGTCAAAAGGTACTATGTTGGATCCTCATAGTTATAATATTTTTTGGTTGGGATGACAAAGGCTTTCATTCTCGCTACCCAATCACTAATAACCCTTTGCAAACCCATTTGAGTCGGTTACCATTCTTTGACTACCCTTTTTGGAACCGGAAAGTGTCATAAATGAATTTAAAAAAAAAAAGAGAAAGAATTTGAAATGAAAAAGAAAAAAAACGAAAAAAAAAACAGAAAAAACAAAAGAAAACCAAAAACAAAGTTTCCATGAACTACGTTTGACTTGATTCTGAAAGGACACGTAGGCAGCCTCTTTCTGGGGTTCAGTCACACCAAAATAAAAATCCCAATTCCCTCTAAAAATTGAAACTGGGGCAGATGATATAATGGTTCGGCCATGAGACAGCCAAAAAGGTTCCAAAGTTGTAATTCAATCCAAATTCTTTTTACCCCAAACCTTGTTCAAGTCCTTCCGATCAATCGACAAAGAGGTTCAAAATGGGAGGATGTAGTTATTTGGATCTGATACAACAAAATGAGAGGAATAAAATGAGAGAGTCTTATTGGTGAAAACCCACCCGGACACCGTAAGGCGATGGTAAGCCGAGAAATGAGAATGAGAGAGCCTTGTTAGTGAAAACTCGCAAAGAGCACTATAAGGCGATGGTGAGAAAAGAAATGAGAAAGGTCAGCTCGTGAAAATTTGCAAATGGCGCCCCCGATCGAAAAGAAGATCCTCATAGCCCATCGGCACCGATAGAGTCTTGGCAAGGTTTCTCGAATTTCAAGGCAAAGTTGTGATGAATTTCTAAGAGTTGGACGGTTTGCACAGATCAGGCATCCAGTCCAAAAAACATGTCATGTTCATTGAATTCCGCATGTATTCCAGATAAATCCTTCTTTTCTTTCCTTGAAAGGGACACTTCTTGTTTTAAACTCATTCTCCATTCCATTGTTTGTTTTCTTTGAATCCCTTTCGGTCTAACACTCTTTCAAAACTAAGACAAATAAAGGATGGCAAGAATTATTTATAGGGTTCTCATTTGGTGCGGGCAAATATGCAAAAGATACTCAGCCTCAGCAGGTGCAGCAAGTCGACCTCGACTGGCCATGGCAGCCAATACTCAGGAATTGAAAACTCTTGGAAGGAGAAAATCAAACCGAAGTGCTTATAAAGGCAAATGAACTGAAAAAGGTTGAGTCCCACGTGGCTAACCGTCTCGGCAAAGAGTTGAAAAGTCAAGGTACCCCCAATGTTCTGAATTTGAAGTTGGAAGCAAGAAGCACGAAATAAAAGGCTTACGAAGGCGAAACAAAGTTGTAAAAGGTTAAGTCCCACGCAACTAGCCGTTCCAGCAAAGTTTGAGGAGCCAAAAGTTTCCCCAATGCTTCGAAAAAAAGGGAGGAAAAGCCTACGAAGGCAAAATAAAGTAAAAAAGGTTGAGTTCCACCAACCCACCATCATGGCAAAATCTGGAAAAAAAAAACCGAGGTTCTCAGGTCCTGAAATGAAATCGGTCCCCAGGAAACAAGCAGTTGCAATTGAGTTCTTCATCAAAGAAGTCGGGTCAGGATCAAAACAATGAAGGCCACAATACTAACCACCGTTTCATACTAACAATTGTTCTTTGTTTGAAAACAGGAAACGGGTGCAATCCAAAAGCGACCTTGCAAGAAGCAGGTGCAACCAAAGAGAAATTGCACAAGGGCTTGAAACAACTTTGCAGCAATAATCAATCCAAAAGAGAAGTCTCTTCCAAATTCTTTCCTGCATTTTACTTATTTTTCTTAAAAAATAATAACAACAAAATGAAAAAATAAAGAAGAAGAAAGAAATAAGAATAAAATAAATAAAAATCCCCAAAAAAAAACTCATGGTAGCATAGGACCTCATTCCTTAAATATCCCGGCATAACCCGAGAATCTCCCTGGCATAATCCAAGGAGCTTTTTTCTTTCCATCCCGGCCAAAAAACCGAGAATCTCCCTGGCATAACCCAAGGAGCTTTTTCTTTTCAAATCCCGGCCAAAAAACCGCGGATCTCCCTGGCATAACCCAAGGAGCTTTTTCTTTCCAAATCCCAACCAAAAAATCGAGGATCTCCATGGCATAACCCAATGAGCTTTTTCTTTCCAAAATCCCAGCCAAAAAACCGAGGATCTCCCAAGCATAACCCAAGGAGCTTTTTCTTTTCCGAATCCCGGCCTAAAACCCGAGAATCTCCCTGGCATAACCCAAGGAGCTATTTTTTTCCAAAATCCCGGCCAAAACACCGAGGATCTCCCTGGCATAAACCAAGGAGATTTTTCTTTCCAAATCGCGGCCCAAAAACCGATGATCTCCCTGGCATAATCCAAGGAGCTTTTTCTTTCCAAATCCTGACCAAAAAACCGAGGATCTCCCTAGCATAAATCAAGGAGCTTTTTCTTTCCAAATCCCGGCCAAAAAATTGAGGATCTCCCTGGCATAACCTAAGGAGCTTTTTCTTTCCAAAACCCCGGCAAAAAAATCGAGGATCGCCCTGGCATAACCCAAGGAGCTTTTTCTTTCCAAATCCCGGCCAAAAAACCGAGGATCTCCCTGGCATAACCCAAAGAGCTTTTTCTTTCCAAATCCCGGCCAAAAAACCGAGGATCTCCCTGCCATAACCCAAGGAGCTTTTTTTTTCAAATCCCGCCCAAAAAATCGAGGATCTCCCTGGCATAACCCAATGAGCTTTTTCTTTCAAATCCCGGTCAAAAAACTGAGGATATCCCTAGCATAACCCAAGGAGCTTTTTCTTTCCAAATCCTAGCCAAAAATCGAGGATCTCCCTGGCATAACCCAAGGAGCTTTTTCTTTTCCAAATCTCTGCCAAAAACCGAGGATCTCCTTGGCATAACCCAAGGAGCTTTTTCTTTCAAATCCCGGCCAAAAAATCGAGGATCTCACTAGAATAACCCAAGAAGCTTTTTCTTTCCTAATCCCGGCCAAAAATCGAGGATCTCCCTGGCATAACCCAATGAGCTTTTTCTTTTCCAAATCCCGGCCAAAAACCGAGGATCTCCATGGCATAACCCAAGGAGATTTTTCTTTCCAAATCCCGGCCAAAAAACCGAGGATCTCCCTACATAATCCTGATTTGATTGATTAGATATGTGCCACAACGAACTCACAAAATTTTTCTAGTAAAAACTGGGGCAGAAAATTTTGTTCGTTTGTTTGTTTTGCTATCTTAAGTAGGTCGATCTTAAGACACAAGGTGCGAGATGACCAAAAGGATGAATCTCAATCTAGAATAAAAGGAAGAAGAAAAGAATAAAAAAGAAATGGAATATTGCAGCAAACAAAGGTGTGGATTACTCGAAATCTCATTGAAGTCACAAGCCCCGCCAATCCTATTTTGCTCAATGCTGTAGAAAGAACAAGCACATACAACTTGCGAGCATTAAGATTCAGATCGAATTCTACAGCAAAATCAGCTAAGACTCAAGATCAAGTTTCAAAAGAATTATAGATAGGAATTTTGTAACTCATAGTTGATAGACATAGCTAGCTTAGTTTCGATTTTCCTTTTGGTGTAATAAGGAGGTCAATAAGCAGTAACATCAGCAGCAATAACAGCAAGATCACAGCTTCTGGTAGTCCCAGCTACCAAAACTTTCAGAACTACACTGACCTAATTCCTTTATAGCCAAGGATATGTAGGAAGCCTTTGATGCAAGGTTCGATCAGACTCTTTCAAAAAATGCTTCTTATGGAGTTTTTAAATGGGCAAAATCCCTTATATTGCTCACTTTATCTTTGCACGAAAACTCTTCGTGTTTCCGGACAAAGAGGGGCAGCTTTAAGCACGTAATTTTTTCCCTATGATAATTACTCCCAAAAAATTCAAAATAAAATAATTTTTAATTTTTTTGAAATTGTTGTGTATTTAGTGTCATTTTTTTGTGAATGTTTATTTGTTAAATTAATAAAAATAAAAATAAAAAATAAAAAATATGTCGCATTTGCATTTAGGATTTAATTCTACAATTAGGAGTAATTAATTTGATCTTACAAAATGAAAATCACAAAAATAGGCATCTTTTGCATTTTAGCCTTTAATGTCTAAATTGTATGATTGTATTTTAATTGTCATTTAAATTTAGGTGACAATTATTATTATGAGTTAATTAGTATTTTAAGATAATTTTGGTTTTTATAAATTAATCTTAGTATTTTGGTTTTATTAATTAGGAAGTTGAATAATAGAGAAGAACAAAATAGAGAAAATTTGGATTGGGCCATCTTACAAATTAAGTTACAAGCCCAAACCAAAGCATCCTTACCCAACCCAAAACCTCTTGGCCCAAAAAAAAAAAGAAAATTTCAGATTTTTAACCAAAAATAATCATAATCACATAACATAAAGTAGTGGGGGGCAAGGGAATTAAGGAAGAAAACAAGGAGAGCAAAACATGGATTAGTGAGTTTTTTCTAAATTAAAAAATATTGTCTATTTTTTGAGAGCAGTATACACTCGATATACCTTCTGGATCCAGAAGTATACATGGACAAAATTTAATTTTTTGAGAGTTTCTTTTGAGAATTGAAGAGAGTTCAAAGCTAGAAAGAGAAAACAAAGAGAAATTCCGGAATATATTTTTCTTCTTTATTTTTACTGGTTTTCTCCGTATTGCTGGAATTTTCTAGATTGAGGTGTTAAAGCTACTGCTGGTTGTTACTATTGCTGTTGATGTATTTTCACCGCCCTATTGATTTTCCATCTTCCCCTTCTTTTCAATACCAGGTACACATTCTAAAAATCATGTGTTGATGTAAGCTCGAATTGGAAGTTGAAGTTTTGAAATGAAATAGAAAAGCAAGTTGTTGATTAATATTTGTTGTTATTTTCCGTTTTATTAGTTTTGTCAAATTGTAGTTAGTTCTATAATTTGAAGAATAAATTTGTCATTTAGTCGGCTTGTGAGGGAACACCTTTGGTACTAATATAGAGTAGCCTTTTAAGCATGTAATTAATTAGGACTTTTTCATTTCTTTTAGAGACAAACTAAATAGAAAAAAATATAGTCACTTTAGGATTATCCTTTTAAATAAAAAATGCTACCAGCCTCGCTAAATAAAAAATGAAATTGCGGGGCCCCTAAAAAATAATGTTCATTTTTTCTTAAAAAAAATAACCAAACGCGGTAAATGATCTTTAAAATTACACTATAGGATAACATGTATTAAAATCAGATATCAAGCCATTTATAACAGTTTAAGCGACCGTGCTAGAACCATGGGATCCGGGGATGCCCAACACCTTCCCTCGGGTTAACAGAATTCCTTACTTAGAATTTCTGGTTCGCAGACTTCATTTGGAAAGTCGAAAATTTCCTCGATTTGGGATTCAAGATAAACCGGTGACTTGGGACACCAAAAACCAAACCTTTCCCAAGTGGCGACTCTGAAATGAATAAATAATCCCAATTCGAATAATGTCACTTAAAGTGGAAAAACTTCCATGTACATTTATCCTCCGGGGTAGGTGTGCGTAAAAAGGAGGTGTGACAACTAGTTTTAATTGGGTAGGTATATATTGTACTAACAAGTTTTTAAATGGATAGAAAGGGGTAATTATTTTAAGCTCAATTTGGTCTTTTGCATAAGTCTATCTATCTATCTATCTATCTATCTATCAATATCAATATTATATTAAAAGCACGAATGTCCTTAGCGAAATGTCGTTTGCCCTTTTTAACTTTTAAAAATATATTTTACATTGGATAAAATTATAAAATAAAAAAGCTTTCCAAATATTTAGGAGTTCTAAATCAACTAAGTTTTTTCTAAGTAATTTGGTATTTGATATCTTCTCCTAATAAGAATAAATAATATTAAGACAATAAAAGAAACCAAAAACGTAGGAGGAATTTTTTTCGTTAGTTTCCAACAAGGAAACTTCACGATTTTGTGTAAAATTTCTGTTATTTGTCCTTGTTTAATCATAAAGACACATTTTGCCTCTTTATTTCCCTTATATATGATTTATTTATTGTTTTTGAAATTTAAATGAAAAGTAATTTTTAGAAGCTTCATTGTTAAATTCGTTTATTTCTCAAAATTTTCTACGAGATTAGGTTTTAGGGAAGAGTAATTATTTTTGGAAAAAATTAATAATTAATTTATGATAAAAAAATGAATTAGTGTTATTTTGATTTACAAAAACACTTAAAGTACCTCAATAAATATTCGTGTTAAAAAAGAAACTAATATTATTACAAAGAAATTTTATTGTATAATTTAATAGGAATTAGTTACAAAATTCATCTTGTAGCTGATCACTTTTTTTTATTGATCTGTCACAAGCAATAATTTTTTTATTATTTTTACATAATTTTTTCGTCGCTAATATATTTCTTTATGTAGTTGACTTGTCTAGAATACTGTCACAAGCCCAAGTTCTGCCTCAGTGAACTGTCGTGACGGCACCTAGTCTCTGCGGTTAGGTAAGCCTATCATTTGCGGAAAAGGGAAAAATAAAATGCGAAACTAGTAAATTACAAGTAATACATTAAAGAAAGTTATAATGCCGCTCGACATATACTATAACACTCTTTTAAACTGAACAAAACACTCCCAAAACCCAGAATCTCATGAAATCACAAGCTAGAGAGAATTTACATAGTGTATTAACTCCAGAATGTCTAAACCAAAAGTAAATTCAGGAAGTCTAAAGCTAAAGTAGAGAATAGAGAGGGACTACTAGGTCAGCGGACGCAACAGATATACCTCGAAGTCCTGAAATCTCATTGATGGAACAGTTGAGCAGAAGAACCTGGATCTGCACACGAAAAAGTGCAAGAAAGGGCTTGAGTACACCACATCGGTACCAGTAAGTGCCAAGCCTAACCTCGATCGAGTAGCGACGAGGAAGGTTAGGACCCTACTGGTTATATAAATATATAATAAGGTAAAACAATATAGAACGTGACAGTGTAATTATTATTCTAACAGTCAAATAAAGGAAAAATCTCGGAAAGAAAATAATCCAATAAGTAGTGATAACAACAGAGGATCTCCCAGGATAACGTCCTGTAGTCCCAAACATAAATGTGCCGAGGAGCTCTCGGGATACCGTACCGTAGTCCAAAAATAAATAGCAAGTAAAGGGGGGATCTCCTGGGATACCAACCCGTAGTCCCAAAAAATAAAGTGCAGGGGAATCTCCCGAAATACCAATCCGTAGTCCCAAAGTAAACAAGCAAGGGGGATCTCCCGGGATAACGTCCCGTAGTCCCAAAGTAAAAACACAATAGTCTCGGAAAGGATCAATGGTTCTATTCCGGGAAAATAAGGATTTCTACTCTAAACATGCTACATAGAAAATCAAGCAAGCAGTTAAGGCAATTAAGTCACATAATCATATTTTCCTAAGCTAAACAGGAACTTCAAGTACAAGTATTGCTCAATTAAGGAAAACACAGATATTTACTTAATGAAAATGGAGTTTTTTCCAACAATTAGCATGTGTACACACTCGTCGCTTCACGTACACGCATTCATATAACAACAATACCAAATCCTAAAGGGAGTTTTTCCACATAAGGTTAAGCAATCCACTTACATCAAACCAAGCTCAACCAATCCGAAAATCCCGTTATTGCCACGAGTATCCAACTCCGAGTGGCCCAAATCTAATCAAATAAATTTTATAATGTAAATATATCTACAACCAATAGGTTTAACTAAAGGAATCGAAGCTAAGGCAAGAAAATAGCAAAAACGCCCAAAAATCCTCCCTGGGCCCACATCTCGAAATTAGGTAAAAGTTACAAATGCTGAATACCCATTCACTCACGAGTCTAACCAAACTAAAATCACTCAAATCCGATACAAAAACCTCAATCAAAATCCCAAAACACGGCCTAAGAACCACATCCGCGACCAACAGCTCCCGCTTCTGTGGTCTGCGGTCCTTGAACCGCATCCGCGACCAACAGCCTTCAAGCCTCTGACTGCATCTGCGGTTCCTAACCGCTTCTACGGCGCTGCACCTGCGGTCCAAACTCTGCAGGTGCGAAACCAACAGGTTAAATAACTTAAGCAATTGCCCAAGTCCAAAACTGCTTCCGTTAAGCTTCTGAAACTCACCCGAGGCCCTTGGGACCTTAACCAAACATGCTAAAAAATTCTAAAATATCACACGAACTTAGTCCAATACTTAAATCATATCAAGCAACACTAAAATCACGATTCACCCTCCAATCCAAGCCTAATGACTTCAGATTTCAAGAATTCTACAACCGACGACAAAACCAACCAAACCAAGTCCGATTGACCCCAAATATTGCACACAAGTAACATTCAACACTAAGGAACTATTCCAACTTTCGAAATCGGATTCCGATCCCGATATCAAAATTTCACTATCGATCCGGAAACTTCAAAAATTTAACTTTCATCATTTCAAGCTTAAATAAGCTGCGGACCTCTAAAACACAATCCGAACGCTCCCCTAAGCCCGGAATCACCCAACGGAGCTAACAAAATTAATGGAATTCCATTCCGAGGTAGTTTTCACACTGTTCTGACTACGATCCAAATTCTAAAGCTTAAGCTCTCATTTAGCGACTAAGTATTCTAAAACACTTCGAAACTCAAAATGAATCTTTCCGGCACGTCACAATAGCATAAATAAATACGGAAAAAGCAGTTAATAGGGTATCAGGGTATTAATTCTCAAAACGACCCGACGGGTTGTTACAAATATATGGTATCTAGACGATTATTTTGATATGAAACTAATATAAAGGAACACGAAACTTTCAAAAACATCTTGGTTGTTTTATACTTAGCCTCTAATTTCTTTTTAACTAAATAAGCTAAATATTTGTTGGTTTCAAGAGCTTATATTAAAAAAATTATTTCTAGGGGCTTATATTTTTAAAATTTTATATGCATCGTACAAGGTACACGCGCATTGCGCGTATATATTCTATCTATCTATACTATATTAAAAGAATAAATGCCCTTTGCGAAATGTCCTTAGGCTTTTTTACCCTTTAAAAATAAATTTTGTATTGGGTAAAATTATAATTTAAGTTACTTTCCTAATATTTAGGACTTAAAATTACTATAACTTTATTTGATAAATTATTCCTCATTTGACCAAGGTATGAAGCCGTAATATTTAGGATTTAATAAGAATACTACAAGAAAAGGAAAACATGTATAAGATTCTCCAACAAAGTAAATAATCATTGAAATCAATGAAGTGAGTTGTTAATTCTACTCCGAAAGCATTAGACACAGGAAAACAACTACAATGGGTTAGAGCGAGATAGTCCCCTTCTCTCTAAAACTTTCTTCTGCCTTTTCCTCCTCGTTACACTTAATAATACTCGCCATGGAAATGACCATCACCAACTCTCTGCCGGAACCACCCGATTTGAGCACCATGCATATTGATACACCAGTATCACCCAACCATACCTCCATTACATGAAATAATCCTTCAAGAACACCCTACTCTCCCACAACCAAATTCACCATCTCCCCAGTACTTGTCGCACAACCCACTCACATATTGACCTCTCTGATGAAACCAACATCGACCACCAACATGATGTTGGGATATATACTATTGACCATGTGTTTAGTTTAGATATAGTATTTATCATAAAACAATTGTTTATTCAGTTTTAATAAAGTTTTAAATAGATCATATATTAGTCTGTGTCCTTTGCTTATATAGTAGATGATTTAGTGTATAGAGTTTAGCTTATACACGAAAGATTAAATCATCGGTTCTTATAAGTATAAAGTTTGAGTTCACAATCTAATAATGGAATTGGACAAACCATTAGGAATGATTGTAGCACAAGATTAAATATAATTTATCTTGATTATGGGAATGGTTTAATTCCAACTTCTTGTGCTATTACATTTTGTATGTATTGAACAGATCAGGTAGAGATAAGTATTTTATACTAACTTAATAAAATAATCTCTCTAGCCATTAAATGTACTTATACTCTTAATCTGGATATAATTATTATTAGATGTGTATATTATTATTGTTTCGATTTATTAAAAGGCGAGATTCTTTCGTGGGTCAATATGTCTGGTAAATTGGATAATAATAATGTACATTGGTGAAGTAATAGTTAGTTGATGGAATCCATGTCTCGGTTTAGAGATTGATGATACACCTTTATGAAAGCTTATAAGTTTTCATGTGTAAACCCGGCCGGTGGATTTTGTATCCGACACATGAAATAAGTTAAGCGAAAGTCTAAAGGAAATAATCAATAAATTAAATCGTCAGTAATTTAATTTAATTGATTAGTATCTGAATCTTAACATGAGGAGTTAAATACGATTTAATGGATGAATTTCGAAATTAAATAAGGAGTGCAATTACGAATTTTTAGTGGAATAATTCGTAATTAATTATGGTGGATATTAATTTCGAAAACTAGAAATTAATTCCATAATTGGAGCCTTGTTAATTAAATTCTGTGGTCCCTACTGTGCCTAAATAATATGAAATAAAGGAATTCTTTTTCTGGTGGAAAAGAAAACCCCACAGGTTTTGGAAAAGGGTCTTAACCCTTAAAACTTGTGCTATAAATACATAAGGTTTTCCACCTAGAGGAGAGAGGACATGGTGGTTGAAATTTTCAGCCACGTTTTCCTAGAAATTTCGCCCACACGAAATTGCTATTTCTGGTATTATTTGGGTAACACGGTAGAAGACTGTGGAACGTTCGAGGATCACGATTGTGCGGTTGATGGAGATTCCATTGAGACGTTATGGAACTGAAGGACCACGTGGTAGAAGAGATATGTTCAAGCTTAAAGAGGTAACCCGTGAAATCCCGTTTATGCTAGTTGTCTAGATTACATTTGATTTTGATACTGGGATTGCTTCCGTTGCTTATTATAATCCATTAGTTGGTATCAGAGGCCACTCACATCTAATTAGATAATTAAGTTTTTCATGAAAAACGAATATTGTGTTTATGTGCGCTTTTTTGAATTACATGGATATGTGATTTTCTAGAAATTTGCACTGCTATTTTGTGAATTAACTGTGCCAAATTTTGGTATATTCTTGTAATCACGAGATATCTATTTTTTTTTATTGATATTTGGTTGAGATTATCTGAATTTTTTGGGGTAAACCCTAGAAAAACGCAAAACCTGATTTTGACCGAATAACTGGTATTTTCGGAGGTCAGTGAACTTGACAGACTCCGATTGAGCTGAAATTTGGTGGGTACATCAGAAACGAAGTGGTGAGAAAAACTCACTAATAGTGTATCATGGTGTTTTCGGCGTTTTGAGGTCGTTTGGACTGTGTTTTGGAGGTTTTTCTATTTTCTGGAAATTATTTTTTAATAATTTTAATTCGTTTTTAATTTAATGGTGGTGGGGGTGACTCCCCATGGTCTCCATGATTAAATACTGGTGATATAATGGGTTTACACATTATCTATTAGTAAATAGATATGTTGTTGAATTAAATTCAATAATAGAATGGTAGGATTTTATTCACTAGGTCTTAAGAAGGTATAATTGATATTGTGTAATGATATAATTATTTTGTAAGAAAGTGAAATCCTTTGTTTGATATCCTGGATAACTAATGATTGGAGCATTTGGCATATTGGTGCGTAGAAATTTTTTTCTCAAATTTTAGTTTATGTTTTCATGCCCTGCGTGATTGCTAGTCTTGGATTTTCAATGAAAAATTTTGTTCTCTAGTTTGAGGTTGTAATTAAGTGAAATATGATGATATTTTGTATGAGTTTTATATTATAGGCATGACTTTTAAGCCGTGGTCCATAATCTGCCATAAAATAATTTTATGAGCTACATATATCTTCACTTGTAAATTTAGAATTTTGTGAGTAATAAACAGTTACCACTAAAGTGGTTTGTTTATTTGAACTCATGAAAAATTCTTAAAAAATTTGTACATATGAAATTGTGTCTATTCATGGATTGAGCATTATGATTAACAAGTAGGATCCATAAAATGGTCTATTTATTTGAGTCATGAAAATCTACTTAATGTACCATGTGAATTTTATCCTTGATAAATCTACATTAGTGATGGAGGTTCCTAACTAGGAAAAGAGTTTTATTTTTGGGTACTAGTGAGACCAACTCCACCCATGAGAAGAGATATTGGGGTTTTCACCGAACGGGAGAAAATATAATATCTCAGGTTCTTGTGTATTTAATAAAAGGATAATTTATTGGAAAAAGAGATATTGCGTATCCTAGAAATAGGAAGAACGTAATATATGCCTTGAGCTCATAGTATAATTATAAGGAGAATGGAAATCAATATCATATTTATTTTAATTCATGAAACTGCTTAAAACGGTTATTNGCTCACTGCTAAAGCAGTGAATCATGCTGTTTTTCGGCATTTTGAGGTCGTTTATATAAGTTTTCAAGCAGTTTATTAAATTGAATTTGTTATAAGTATGAAAAAAAATTATTCTTATATATCGGCTATATTTGTGTTAAATCTGAAACATTATGGTTTAACTTGATATGATATATAGTACGAATACAAATCACATGGATTTAATCCTAAATACGCCAAAATAATTTATTCGAATTTGGTCTAGTTTTGGCAATCGTAAATTTCACAAGCTCCGAATGACCTGAAATTCGGTAGGATCATCGAAAATGATCATTTAAGAAGAACTCACTGCTATGCAGTGAATAACATTGTATTTTGACGATTCAGGATCGTTTAGATGAGTTTTTCGAAGATTTGGCGGATTAAAACGTGATTTACATACAAAAAGTCATTCTTTCAATCATTTTATTTGTGTCTAATCTGGAACATGATAACACATGTTAATTTGACATGAATTGTTATATGATAAGAATGTATGTCATATTTTAAATTCTTAAAAAAAATGTTTAAAATGGTAATTTTTCAAATTTGGTCGTAATTTTTGGAGATTCTGATTTTAACGATTTCTGATTGATCTGAAATTTGGTAGGTTTATCAGAAATAGCCCATAAACAATACTCACTGCTTTGCAATGAAAACGTTACCGTTAGCATTTTAATATTATTTAAATGTTATTTAAATGGGGGTATTGAGCATTTTTTTTAATTATGGAACTTAATCCTCAGAGAAAAGTTTGAGGTTGTGATAAAGTGGTGATGGGAATAAACCCCTATGGTCTCCATTTTTTTTATTTATAGTGAGATAATAAATTTACGCGTTGACATTAGGTTTTCCTCCATATCGGATAAATTTATTATGAACTCACTGGCTATAGTTACTAGTTATTGATAACCTGTATTAACTCTCCATCTGAGCTTAAAGGGTTGAATCAATTTTGTAACTAAAATACAATCATGATTAAGTGGTGATAGAAATATATTTTTATGGTCTTCCACTATTAATTTCAAGTGAGTAATAAATTTATGTGTTGACTTTAGGTGTTCCTCCATATCGGATAAATTTATTGTAAGCTCACTAGGTGAAATACTAATAATTGATATCGTGTACTTACTCTCCATCTGAGTTGGGTCTGTTTTAATTATTGGAGTGAATAATCTGGCATTTCATATGTATGTTGCATTATTAATTCTTTTCCCATCGAAATTGCTATTCAAGATGCATGACATATATGCGTAGTGTGTTTTAAAATTTTGTATTAAAAGTTATATACAATTGACTGAAAATAATAGAATACTCTCCATCTGAGTTGGTTCTATTTATTTTTGTATTGTATAATTCTTACATTATATAATATACTTTGCATGAATGATTCTTTTCCCATCGAAATTTATTATTCCATATGCATGTATGTATATAAATATTGAATGCAGTGTGAATTTTACTATTCAGTTTTTTGTCTTATTATGATCTATTTAATATTTTTATCTCAACTCCACAATGATTTTATGCAATTTGTCGTATTACTTGTTAAATTTTTCTTTTAGTGATAAGGCATTAATTTTAAGGATGCAATGTATGTACTTTTATTAGAAGGAATTTAATTCCGGTTTCTGGGCAAAATAAGAGATGAATATTTGTTTATTTTTCGAATAACTCTTGAGTTATTGATCTTAATAAACATTTAATCTCTTGTGGTACATGAATGCATGACCTTGTTATTGTATATTGACGTCTCTCCTGAACAGAACAATATTAGTCTACCTCATAAGAGAATATGTTCTTCAAGATTGAGTAAGACTTGTCTGTGCACTTTTGTCTAAGTCATATTAATCTGGATATGATTTCAGGTTGGTCAAGTATGGACCTTAAGGTTTATTGAAAGTAGAGGCACTACCAACTTGTGGATTCTGTTTGGAAGGAAATTTGACTAATAGATGTTTCCCTTTAAAAGGAAATAAAACTAGTGATAAGCTAGAATGAATCCTTTCTAATTTGTATGGTTAAATGAACATACTTGTAAGAGATAGATTTTGAGTATTTTGTGATGTTTCATAAATGATTACTCAAAATATTAATATATTTATTTGATGCACTGTAAGTCTTAATGAATTAAGTAATTCAAGGTTTTTAAGACTTGAAACGGCGAACCACCAAAGATATATATTAAGTTACTACAATTTGATTATAGTGCCGAGCACATCTCTAAAAAGTTCTTTAGTTACATATCAAAATAATGGATTACATCTCAATTGACTACACCGTAAACTCCATAATAGAGTGGTGTAGTAAAAAGAAGAAATAAGCCTCTTTTGGGCATGGATAGATTAATGGCGTGTTATTCAGATTGTTTTATTTGTTTTTGGAATATTTCCTATAAACTGCAAATTACATTCTGAATTTAGTTCTTTCTAAGTTAGTACCTGGGATATCTATAGAAATGTGGACTGAATGTAAGCTCGGTCTGTGGCATGTTCAGATATATGAGTATATGTGCTGAAAGGGAAACAGATATGTAAGTTGGAACTAAGAATGTATTGGTACATGTTTATTGAATATCCAAGAAAATGAATGGAGTTTTATTTCATTGTCCAAAAGAAAATAAGGCAAATTGATGTTCAAGAATATCAAAACCCACAAGTCGGAATTGACGTTCCATTGCATTTGCGTAGTGGGAGAACGTTAATAGACATAATATGCCTTTATCGAGTGGGAGTGATGTTTGAAGAGTGAACACTGTAGTAAAAAGTCACTAATATTTCAATGCCATAAGTTAATAGCAGTAGTACTTCGTCGTAGTGGGAGAAAGCTAAAAAAAATCATAGTTCGGTGTACATTCTTGGGATACTTTTGGTAACAGTATCCCTGCAGAGTTTAATACCAAACTAAATAGTTACGACAAAGCACCACAGGACAAATATTGCATCAGATATAACTTGGCAAGATTCTTTAACAAAACCTTATTTGGTGAAGACTTTTAATAGTCATGTAAAAGAATAAGTGAGAAAGTTGTAGATGCATGGTTATGAGTCTAAGTGGGAGATTGTTGGGGCATATACTATTAACCATGCATTTGGATATAGTATATTCTAATAATTATCATGGTTAAAAGTCTAAGTGGGAGATTGTTGGGATATATACTATTAACCATGGGTTTGGTTTAGATATGTTATTTATTATGAAACAATTGTTTGTTCGGTTTTAATAAAGTTTTAAATAGATCATATATTAGTCTGTGTCCTTTGCTTATATAGTAGATGATTTAGTGTATAGAGTTTAGCTTATACACGAAAGATTAAATCATCTGTTCTTATAAGTATAAAGTTTGAGTTCACAATCTAATAATGGAATTGGACAAACCATTAGGAATGATTATTACACAAGATTAAATATAATTTATCTTGATTATGGGAATGGTTTAATTCCAACTTCTTGTGCTAGTACATTTTGTATGTATTGAACGGATCAGGTAGAGATAAGTATTTTATACTGATTTAATAAAATAAACTCTCTACCCATTAAATGTACTTATACTCTTAATCTTGATATAATTATTATTAGATGTGTATATTATTATTGTTTTGATTTATTAAAAGGCGAGATTCTTTCGTGGGTCAATATGCCTGGTAAATTGGATAATAATAATGTACATTGGCGAAGTAATAGTTAGTTGATGGAATCCATGTCTCGGTTTAGATATTGATGATACACCTTTATGAGAGATTATAAGTTTTCATATGTAAACCCGACAGGTGGATTTTGTATCCGACACATGAAATAAGTTAAGCGAAAGTCTAAAGGAAATAATCAATAAATTAAATCATCAGTAATTTAATATAATTTATTAGTATCTGAATCTTAACATGGGGAGTTAAATAAGATTTAGTGGATGAATTTCAAAATTAAATAAGGAGTGCAATTATGAATTTTTAGTGGAATAATTAGTAATTAATTATGGTGGATATTAATTTTGAAAATTAGAAATTAATTCCATAATTGGAGCCTTGTTAATTAAATTCTGTGGTCCCTACTGTGCCTAAATAATAGGAAATAAAGGAATCCTTTTTCTGGTGGAAAAGAAAATCCAACAGGTTTTGGAAAAAAAGCCTTAAAACTTGTGCTATAAATACATAAGGTTTTCCGCCTAGAGGAGAGAGGACATGATGGCTGAAATTTTCAGTTTTTCTAGAAATTTCGCTCACACGAAATTGTTATTTCCGGTATTATTTGGGTAACACGGTAGAAGACCGTGGAACGTTCGAGGATCACGATTGTGCGCTTGATGGAGATTCTATTGAGAAGTTATGGAACTGAAGGTTCACGTGGTAGAAGAGATATGTTCACGCTTCAAGAGGTAACCCGTGAAATCCCGTTTTGTGCTAGTTGTCTAGATTACATTTGATTTTGATACTGGGATTGCTTCCGCTGCTTATTATAATCCATTACATGACACCTTCATCCCTCTAACGTCAACTTATAAAACCCATTTATACTCCCCATGGAAGTCGTCCATCATAGTCAAAGTATTTTGTCGAAACATTGGACATCAAACATTACGTATTAAGTTACATACCCTATGACAACCTACAGAAAATTTACCACTCATTGACCTGGGATCAAACTTATTCCTCATAAAATTTCAGTAGAGAATATGAACAAAGCAATTGATGAAGGGCCTTGGTTCAGTTTTACCCATTTCCTCTCTTTACATAAGTGGGAACCTATGTTCATCGCCTTAAATGCCCAGCTTACTTACTTATCCATTTGGATACGATTATTGGAATTGCCTACTGAGTTTTACGACTTCGATATCTTACAACGCGTTTGTCACGACCCAAAATCCATTAAAGGTCGTGATGTCGCCGGACACCACTGCCAAACAAGCCAACACCAAATAATTAGTTACTCATCGTAATATTTCTGAAATAATAAATTTCATTCAATTTAACTAATAAAAAATAAACTTTACCGAATAATAATTGCGTTTCCATTTCAATGCTAAGTATCCCATAGTCATTCCAGAACCTAGTGTCACAAGTGCATGATCATTTACTAGAGAAATAAGTAAAATACAGCAACCACCCAGAATATAAATTTGGACAGAAAAGAAAATACAAATACTCTGAAGGAGACTCTACTGGTTGTAGATCGTACCTAAGATGCAGCTCCCCTCAAGTCCTCGTATCAACCACGCCATTGCATTCACAAGGCCACAAAGTTTATATATGCCTATACAACAAAATGTGCAGCAAGTGTAGTATGAGTGTGAAAACAATGCGTACCCAGTAAGTATCCAGTCTAACCTCGATGAAATAGTGACGAGAGGTCGACGAGAGGTCGACTTCGACACTTACTAGTGGTCCAATAATATCAGATATAGTAAAGAAGTGAATAAATATGAAACCGAGTAAATGTATGAAATAAACATGTATAAAATACGTTGCATAATTCTTCTCTTTACAATTTTACTCAAGTTATTAACTAGCAAGTTACCTCCGTAACCAGAGCATATATATATAGATATAGTGGATTTCATTAAGGGAGCTTTCTTAATTTAAATCCAGCAAAGATGTTATGTTTGGGATCGTGATATAGCCATTTTCATAACACTACTCACTCTATACCTCTCGGTAGCTTGAGTGATTTTGCCCGAATTGACTTTCTCAAGACCAATTGGGTGTCAAAATTAAGCAAGCAATGTAGGCTCAAGTCGGGTATTACTATCTCTATACTTAACCCTTTAATTGGGGCTATCAATCTCTTGAGTACGCCCCAATTTCTTGTTGGACTAATTTGCTAGACTTAAGCTCTCTTTCTCAAGAAGAGCCCTAGTCACTTAGGAAAAAATTAATATTTTCAACCATTAATCCAGCATACAAAACACAAATCAGTCCAAATATCAACCACCCATAAACATCTAAGCATTAAACAAGAGTCCCATCAAATACCCATACTAGGGTTGAGCCAAAACCCTAGCTAATTGGTCTAGCTACTCATAATAATGGAAGAAAACAAGAAATTAGATGAAGAATAACTTATAATATTTAATTAAAAACTAAGATAATGAAGATTTAGTGTAAATGTAGCTACAAATTACTCAAAATGGAACAAAAGAGTCGTTCACATGCTCTCCTCAAAGTCAGATTACAAAAAAGATGACCTAAAAATGTGAAAAGAAAGTATTTATACTAGGACAAATTTTCTGGACAAAAATACCGCTGACGAGGTAATGCAGTCCGCAAAAAATGCACCGCGACTGTAGTGGCTTCAATGCGGTCCGCACAAAATGACTTGAGGACCGCGCTGGCTTCAATCTCAATTTTTCATAACTCTCTGAATCTCATCTCTGCGGACTGCATAAAATGGTTTGCGGCCGCAGTAAGTCTAATGCGCTCCGCACAAAATGGTTTGTGGCCACAGTGCTTTAGTTACCAAAAATTGCACCTCTCTGAATCTCATCACTGTGGACCACACAAAATGGATTGCGGCCGCAATGGATCTACTTTAACTATACTTGAACTTGTCCTGGGTACTTGTGCATGTTTCACTCCTTTTTGAGCTGGTTTTAACTAATTGTTACCTTTTTTACCAGACCCTGCAAACAAGTACTACATGTAAGCCTTTGGGACTATTATATATATATTTTTAATCAAAACTCAAGTAAAAAGGAGTGTAAAATGAACTAGAATCCCTAGTTATCAACTCCCCCAAACTTAAGCTTTTGCTTGTCCTCAAGCAAACAAAATAAGACCCATCTCCTTAAGAGTAAATCCAAGAAAATTTAGCTGACCTAAAGTGACCTCATCTAGCATCAATTGTGCCTAACAATTGCCCTCAGCTCAAATGGATCATTAACAACATTCACTCTTTTAAGCACCATGGTTTTAGTGCGATACAAGAGCATCAAGAATTGACTCAACCAATCAAGGGAACTCTTTCTACTACCTTGGCCATTGTGGAACCCAAACTCATACATCCTCAACTTTCCCTAAGCAAACCTCACTTTTAGATTGTAGCACTCAGAACAAGGGTAGTGCAAACACACTCATCCCTCTCAAAGAAAAGTCACAAGTCCAGATCTAAGTACCATAAGCTTGCCCCTTATGTGAGTCACCACTAATGTAAGCTTTATTCAACTAAAGATCATATAGGGCTTTTTGTGGAGATATAGTGAAGGTTTTTGGTTCAGGGTAGGAAATTTTTGGTCTAAGTAGGTTCCATCTTCCCTTTAGCACTTCACTTGATTCATTTTTGGCACACATTCTCTTGACTTTTTAAGTCATTTGCTTCTTTCTTAGGGGTTAGAGACACACACTATCACTCTTTCTTGTTCATTTCAAACCTTTTCTCCTTTTTAGACTTTCCACTCCTTTCATCACTTTACTTTTATTCAATCCCTTCTTTTTATTTTTGTATATTGCTCTTTTGATTTTCTTTCTTTTTCATTGCTTGTCCTTTTATTTATTTTGTACCTTTTACCATTTTGTTGCATTCCTCGTCTCTCCCCCTAAACTTATGCTTTTTCCATGTGCTAAGGAAAGATTGGGTGCCAAGAGAGGATCATCTCAAAACGGGTAAAGGCTTGTATTATGGTTTTTGAAGGAAAGAAGGATATGGCCCAAAGGGGTTGACTAGGGACATTATCATTGGTAGGATATACATGTTTTCAAGATATCATTTGGATTAAGGGGAGCCTATAATCACTTCTCAATTCAAACTACACTTAAGATTTTGCCTAGACAAACATTCAGGGCAAGTTGTCGACTAATGGCACGGGACTTGGACTTGCAATTCAAATTCTCACCACACAAGCTATAGGATTACTCAAAAGAGAGAGTCGGGGGCCCACAACGACCTTAGAAAAGATTTTTGCAACACAATGGTCCCGAAAAACCACTTGATGATTATCGACCAACACAAGAGTCTCAAGGTCACAACTTCCACTGTCCTATACACAATAATTTATTTTTGACCATAGGATCAAAGGAAAATGTGTTAGGCCCATGTGAAGCTTTGCTTGAGGCACCACTAATCACTAGCTATTAATTACACAAAAAGAAAAATAAAACAGACTCAAACCCTTAAGAAGGTTATCATGCCATCCATTATCAGGAAAAGTCACTCGGTTCACACACCTTCCCCCTTTTGAAAGAACCATGATATTAAGAAAACCAAAGTTTTATTGCATGACAAAACTAAAAATAAGAAGCTATCAAAGTGCAATAAGAATCTAGTAAAGAAGAAAGAAAATGCGGAAAGTAAAATAAATATGTACACGAGGGGATTTAGTCGAATATACATAAGGGAGAAGGAATATATACATCATAAAGTAACTTTATATACAAACCAAAGTTGCAAAAGTATGAAAAATGAACTAAAATGGTAGAATCATGTACATACCAAAAGTGAAAATCAAAGCATAAAAAGAAAGTAGTGTCATGTATACAAGCCATTTTCCTCAAAATAGGGATACCCCCTCAAATGAAACCTAGCATTATCCTCAACACTAACTAACCAAAATAAGATCAATAAAAGATAGAAAGTAAAGAGAAAACTCCCAATTGGCCCTCCGTCTACATAGGATCATGAGCCTGGGTCCCCAGGTCCTCGGACTGCTGGGGAACCTGTGACTGGATCCTTGTAACCTGTATTTGCACTGGGTCCTTGGCCTATACTAGAACTTGGGGTTCGATAGAGGAGCCTTCTTGAGGCTCCACCAACTCTATCATAGCGTCATCAGCACGGGGAATCACCCTCTTCCTCTTTGCTGGCTTCTCTGTCTCCTGCTCTAGCTCAGGTTGGGAAGCTGGAAACGGATCATGCAATAAAAGGTCCAAAGGCAAGTGATCAGCCTTTAATTTCTCCACCTCTACCCTCAACTCTTTCACTGACTCCTTGGATGCCCGAGTCTTTTTCAATTTCTTTGTTTCTTTGGTAAGGTCCTTCAATACTTTTCCATGAGAACCCATAACATCCAATATTAATTGTTGGTTCTCCAGGAGCTTCTTCTGGTTGTCAACAAGATCATTGAGAGTGTCCTCCAATGACTGTGGGACCTATGGCTGAGGTGGTACAGGCTGGGCTTCCACCGAGATAGACAGCGCAAACAACTTAGAAGTGACTGCCTGCAACCAGTTGTTGATACTGGCAAGGTTCTGGTTCAAGTTGTAGGCAATCAATGGGTAGGCGAAAGATGAGAGGATAACTGAGGTAGTAGAGGGTCCTGGGGGGCATATTTGGGGTAGCTGAAGCAGGCTGAGTAGGAGCTGCCACTACTATGGCTCTTGAGACTGGCCAGTAGAAACAATGGATTTGCTTTTCAGATCATTGCCTTTGGGGTTGTCATCACTTTGTAGGTTGTACCAGGAAAAAGGTGCCTTTGGCTTCACGTTCATATCAAACCTCCTCTTGTCCACCTCCAAGTCATTCGGGTACATAGTCAGAAAATTTGGGAAGGGATACGACCTATCTTCTTGATTGACCACCCGCGTGATCACCCTAGACATCAAATTCTCGATGTTTATCGGGTACCCTTCCATGATAGAAGCTACTAGAATTTTCCAGGAGTAGGAAGAGAGTTCTCATGAGTGGTGGGGTGTAGGCTGTATACAAATGTCTCCTACCCTTTTGCTTCAAAATTCAGGGTTTTCCTCAGAATTTTTACTCCCACTGTCAACCATGCTGGGGTGGTACCTGTGATTTCCAAATATTCTACTAACCACAGACGTGCATTCTCCCCCAATGCTACCTTCTCTAAGGACAATGTCTCATAATCCTCTATAAAGACCGGGTAGTCATTGATTGTCTTCCTATCGAATTTCCTTATTAGATTCTGCACCTTGGTCTCTGTAGTGCCCTTTTTGATGTGGGCAACATTAGTGCAGAACTCCTTGACTAGGTGCTCATTTGCATCCTCAACATTGTCTGTGAAGTATTCCCAACCCACTCTTCTCTGTGAACTGCCTACTCACATTAGGGTTGTGAGACAAGAGGTCTCTATTAATGAAAGTCCGTTCAGGTATAAACTTCCTCTCGGGCTACCATTTCACTAACAAATCTATCTTGCCATGCTTCTGGTTTTCTAGTTCTTGCCACCCCTCCTACTTGGGGCTCACCCCCTCCTTCTTTTTTTTTACGGGATCCTCATAGGGTGGTAAAGATGTAGGTGAGGTAGAAGAGGCACTGTCACTGCTCTCGACTGAGCCCTCAGATGACTTAGAAGAAATTGGAACTGAAGCTTGAGCAGTGGGGGATCCCTGAGGGATAGGCTCATCTCTCAATCTAATCGTCTCCGGGAAGTCAGGTATATACTCCGGCACAAACTCAGAATCAGACACCTCACGGGAGGGCACATACTCACTTCCCTCCAAATGGGAAATAGCTCTATCAGCAGCCCTTATTGACTTTCTGGTCTCCTTTATTGCTTGCCTGACCTGGGGGGTCAATCTTATCATTCCTCGTCCCCTACCCCGGGAGGACTCAGCTTATTCCTTTTGTTTGTCTCCACCGCCTCGTGATTTGATCATTTTCTACAAGTGGAATTCATTTTATTATTGTATAAAGTTGAAAATATAAAGCAGAACTATAGACCGCAGACCACACAAAATGAAGTATGGCCGCAAAGAGGCCATCGCAGATCACACAAAATGGCACCGCAGTGCGCATTGAGGTTGGGGTCAGACTACCCACTCTCTAATTCTAGGCAACCCGGATCGCACAGAATCCATCGCGGTCACGGTCCTCAACTGTCAACCTCTTTGAAGTTATACCATCACGGTCCGCACAAAATGCATTGCGGACCGCAAAGAAGCCAATATAAGTAATACCAACCTAGTGAAAATGACCTTAGGACCCCCTATACCTGCCCACCGCGGACCGTACAAGATGGCACTATGGTCCGCGGTGCACAAGAACATGCAACACTGAGGAGACAACCACTATAGACCGCAAGAAATACTCTACGGCCCTAGTGGTCCACAGCAGACCGTAATAAATACTCTGCGGCCCCAGTAGTCCATAGCGGACCATACCAAATGCATTGCGGCTGAGGTGACAAACTTCAGAGAACCATCATTTTGTACCAATCAACATTGCGTACCACATTGATTTGTTGCCCCCGTACTAAGGCCTTTGTGGCAGCAGGAAATGCAATGTGTCCACAGTGCAAACTTCATAGAGTGCACATTTTTCCCAATTTGATCTTGCACTGCATCAAAACACCACATACATCTCAAAACCAGTTAGTCCAAAAACAAATCCTACACTAAAAAGAAAATCAAATAAAAATAAAAAGAAAGACACATGGGTTGCATCCCAAGAAGCACCTGATTTAATGTCATGGCAAAATGTAGGTTACCATCAAATCACTTGAGATGGATCATTGCCACACATGGCTGTCATAAATGTTTCCAAGATAGTGCTTAACTCTGTGCCTATTAACCCTGAAGATCTCACTATTTTTGTTTTTCAAGTCAAGTGCACCAAACAGAGTCACAAGCACCACTTCAAAAGGTCCACTCCATTTTGACACAAGCTTTCCCGAAAATAGACGTAACTGAGAATTGAATAAAAGAACCAAATCAGCCATTTTGAACTCCTTTCTACGAGCATACTTGTCATGAAGGTACTTCATCTTGTCCTTGTACAAGGATGAACTGGTGTAGGATGGAATCGGAATTCATCAAGTTCATTATGCTACTCCACACAAAGATTTGCTGTCACATCCAATTCAAGATTCAGCTTCCTCAAAGCCCACATGGCCTTGTGCTCTAACATGGTTGCTAGTTGATTTTAGCCGGTTTGAGGTAAGTATCTTGCCTAACCTTGTGTGGGGGACTTCTGTCACGACCCAAACCCCGGTCGTGATGGCGCCCAACACATTGCTAGGCAAGCCCGACCTTTTTCCCATTTACCATTCCAATTATTATATCAAATATTCCAAATTTAATAAAATCTCCTGTTTCCATAATGATAAGATGAGAGCGGAAAAAAAAAAACTGAAATAACAGCCCATCAGGATCTGGTGTCACAAGTCTAAGCCTCTAAAAATCTGAATAATATCCTATACAACCAAGTCTAAAGCAGAAGTACAAGAGATAACGAGAAGGAGGAGAGATTGGGTCTTGCGGACGCAGTCAGCTACCTCGATAACTCCGCAGTAAGCTGAAACAACAGCAAAACGTATATATTAACTACCCTCCTGGATCCATGTATCTGCACACAATGTGCGGGGAGTAGAGTGAGTACTCCAACTCAATGAGTAATAGCAATAAATAATAACTGGAAGTAAGAAAAACCTGTAAGAACACTAAACAGTTCTAAAAGTAATAGTACATGTAAGAACATCCCTAAGGAGGAAAATCCAGTAT
>MU756683.1:168344-197327 GCA_026770625.1 Nicotiana glauca
AAAGCTAGCTCATATGCCACCTCTCCAATCCTCCTGAGTAACTCAAAATGGCCAATGAATCTTGGACTCAACTTCCCTTTCTTCCCGAACCGCATAACACCCTTCATGGGTGAAACCTTCAACAAGAACCTCTCGCCAACCATGAAAGACACATCTCGAACCTTCCAGTCCGCATAACTCTTCTGGCGTGAATGTGCTGTGCGAAGCCTCTCCTGGATCAACTTTACTCTCTCCAAAGCATCCTGAACTATCTCAGTCCCTAACAATCTAGCCTCGCCAGGCTCAAACCATCCCATAGGAGATCTATATCGTCTACCATACAATGCCTCATACGGGGCCATCTGAATACTCGACTGATAACTGTTGTTGTAGGAAAACTCTGAAAGCGGCAAAAACTCATCCCATGAACCTCCAAAATCGATCACACAGACACGCAACATATCCTCCAAGATCTGAATAATACGTTCAGACTGTCCGTCTGTCTGAGGATGGAACGATGTGCTCAACTCTACCTGAGTACCCAGCTCCTGCTGAAATGCCCTCTAGAACTGAGTAGTGAACTGAGTACCTCTATCAGAGATAATAGACACTAGAACCCCATGTAACCTGACAATCTCCCGAATAAAGATCCCTGCCAACCGCTCCGATGAATAAGTAGTACATACTGGAATGAAGTGCGCGGATTTGGTCAGCCGATCAACAATCACCCAAACTGAATCAAACTTCCTCGAAGTCCGAGGGAGACCACTTACGAAATCCATAGTAATCCACTCCCATTTCCACTCAGGAATAACCATACGCTGAAGAACACCGCCCGGTCTCTGATGCTCATACTTGACCTACTGACAGTGTAGACATCTGGCTACATGACTCACAATATCCCTCTTCATCTTCCTCCACCAGAAATGCTTTCTCAAGTCCTGATACATCTTCGTGGCACCCGGATGAATGGAGTACCGCGAGACATGAAATGGCCAACGCCTGAACATCACATGCAAAGGGCTTCTCCTCAACTGGAATATACGCCAAGCTACCCATACTAACCGCCTTCCAGCTCAAATCATTAGCCACTACATTGGCCTTCCCCGGATGATACAATATGGTAATGTCATAATCCTTAAGCAACTCAAGCCACCTCCGCTGTCTCAAATTTAGATCTTTCCGTTTGAACAGATGCTGAAGGCTGTGATGATCAGTATACACCTCACAAGAAACACCATACAAGTAATGTCTCCAACTCTTCAGAGCGTGAACTATGGCTGCTAACTCCAAATCATGCACGGGGTAGTTCTTCTCATGGGGCTTCAACTGGCGAGAGGCATAAGCAATAACCCTACCCTCCTGTATCAGCACACATCCAATGCCAACTCTCGAGGCATCATAATACACAGTTTAGGAATCTGAAGCTGACGACAATATCAAAACTAGCGTCGTGGTCAATACTGTCTTGAGCTTCTGAAAGCTCTCCTCGCACTTCTCGGACCACATAAATGGAGCACCTTTCTGAGTTAACTTAGTCAAGGGTGAAGCAATAGATTAAAATCCCTGAACAAATCGGCGATAATATCTTGCCAACCCCAGGAAACTACAGATCTCAGTGGCTAAGGTCGGTCTAGGCCAACTCTGCACCGCCTCTATGTTCTTCGGATCCACCTGTATACCATCGCTGGACACCACGTGTCCCAGAAAAGCCACAGACTCAAGCCAGAACTGACACTTGGAGAACTTTTCAAAAAGCTTCTCCTCCCGCAACCTCTGTAGTACTACTCTCAGATGCTGAGCATGCTCCTCCTGGCTGCGAGAGTACACCAGGATGTCATCAATAAACACAATCACAAAGGAATCCAAATACGACCGGAACACGCTGTTCATCAAATGCATAAACGCTACTGGGGCATTAGTCAGCCCAAAAGACATAACTAGAAACTCATAATGCCCATATCTCATCCTGAAAGCTGTCTTCATAATNATGTAATCAATACACATTCTCATTGAGCCATCTTTCTTTTTCACAAATAAGACCGGTGCACCCCACGGTGACACACTATGACGAATAAACCCCTTATTCAGGAGTTCCTGAAACTGCTCCTTCAACTTCTTCAACTCAACTGGTGACATACGATAAGGAGGAATAGAGATAGGCTGAGTGCCCAGCACCAAATCAATACCAAAGTCAATATCCCTGTCCGGCGGCATGCTCGGCAGGTCTGCTGGGAATATGTCTGGAAAATACCTCACAATAGGAACATAATCAAGACTAGGAGTCTCAGCTCCAACATCTCTCACAAATGCCAAATATGATAGACATCCCTTCCCAACCATTCGCTGGGCCTTCAAGAAAGAGATTACCATGTTGGGTACATAATCAGTCATACCACGCCACTCGATCCTCGGAATACCCGGCATGGCCAATGTGACTGTCTTGGCGTGACAGTCTAGAATAGCATGGCACGGAGATAGCCAATCCATGCACAGAATAATATCGAAATCCACCATCAATAGTAGTAAGTCAACTCGGGTCTCCAGACCCCTAATAGTAACAAGACAGGACCGATATACATGGTTCACAATGATAGTATCACCCATCGGGGTAGATACGTGCACAGGTAATGCAAGACACCCTCCGGTCGTCCCCAAATGATGAGCAAAGTATGATGATACATAGGAATATATGGAACAAGGATCAAATAGAACCGAGGCATCCCTGTGGCAAACTGAAATAATACCTGTGATAATAGCATCCTAAGCAATAGCATCTGAACGGCCTTGGAGAGCATAGAATTGGGCCTGACCACCACCCGATCGGCCCCCCTCTCTGGGGCAACCCCTGGCTACCTAGCCCTTACCCCTAGCTAGTGGGGCTGGTGCTAAAGATACTGGGCCAGAAGATGAGGGCTGGCGCCTCTTCCGAGATGAATTGGATGCACGGCGGGGACATTCCCTCCGCCTATGCCCAAACTCACCACAATCGTAACATCTCCCGGGTGCTGGTAACTGAGGCTGACGGGAACCTCTCATGCTAGAGCGGTTAGCGGTTAGAGGATGACCCACGATAATCTAAGTGAGCTGACTGATGAGGCCTGGAAGATCGACCTCTGCCCTGTTGAATCTGGCCCCTAGACGGAGCACCACTGAAGCTACTTGATCCTTAAGGCCTCTTGGCCTCCCTCTCCTCTCTCTCCTGACGGCTAGCCGTCTCAATATCACGAGCAATATCCACTGCATCCTCAAAGGTATGACTCAGGACCCTCTCTCGAGTCATCAAAATACGGATAGGATAAATAAGTCCATACACAAATCGCATGATCCTCTCCTGATCAGTAGGAACCATCCATGGGGCATATCGAGCTAACTCAGAGAATCTCACCTCATACTCCGTCACAGACATATCCTCCTAACGGAGCCACTCGAACTGCCTACGTAACTCCTTCCTCTGCGACCGTGGTATCCACTTCTCTAGAAAGATAGTGGAGAACTCCTGCCATGTCTATGGTGTCGCACCTACCGGCCTACGGCGCTCATATGCCTCCTACCATGTGAAGGCTTCTCCCTGGAACTGAAAAGTAGTAAATGATACCCCACTCGACTCGAGAATCCCTGCTGTACGGAGCATACGTCGACACTTGTCGATAAAACCCTGGGCGTCCTCGCCCGGAATACCACTAAATGAAGGAGGTGAAAGTCTGCTAAACCTCTCAAGACGACGCTGCTCGACGTCAGGCATTACTGGGACCCTGTCACCCTGAACCTGAATAACCGGCTGAATTGCGACCACTGGTGGGACTGGGGTGACCTGCTGGACTGGTGGCGCCTCAAGTGTTTGTAGACCCTGCACTACCTGCTCTGGAGTGCGAGCTGCGGGGGTCCGATGACCACCCCCAGTCTGGGATGTAGCTGCGCCAGTAGTGGCTGAAACTGCCTGAGTCAGGCCAATGCAAACTGTCAAAATCTGAGCTAGGGCCTCCTAAAGACCCGGAATCACAATAGGCACAGCTGGTGCCTAGGAAGGTGCTGCTGGAACCTCTGCAACTAGAGGCTGATCCTGAATGGGGGCAACTGGTGGGTTAACTGGTAGTGCCCCAGCTGCTCTACCCCTACCACGACCACGGCCACACCCACGTCCACGGCCTCTAGCAGGTGGCAATGGTGGTCGTCTGCCACGTCTATTAGCACGAGTTCTCGCCATCTACGAGAGAATAGAATACAAAAGTTAGTTTCGGATCAACAAAATCGCATGACGTGAATTTCAAGAATTTGAAGTGTTTCCTAAAGGTTCTACTGCCTCCCGAGGATAAGTACATACGTCTCCGTACCGATCCCTGAGACTCTACTAAACCGGCTCATGACTCGCGAGACCTGGTAACCTAGGCTCTGATACCAACTTGTCACGACCCAAACCCCGGTCGTGATGGTGCCCAACACATTGCTAGGCAAGCCCGACCTTTTTACCATTTACCATTCCAATTATTATATCAAATATTCCAAATTTAGTAAAATCTCCTATTTCCATAATGATAAGATGAGAGCGGAAAACAAAATAACTGAAATAACAGCCCATCAGGATTTGGTGCCACAAGTCTGAGCCTCTAAACATCTGAATAATATCCTATACAACTAAGTCTAAAGCAGAAGTACAGGAGATAACGAGAAGGAGAGATCGGGTCCTGCGGACGCCGGCAACTACCTCGATAACTCCGCAATAAGATAAAACAACAGCAAAATATATATATCAACTGCCCTCCTGGATCCCTATATCTGCATACAAGGTGCAATGAGTAGAGTGAGTACTCCAACTCAGTGAGTAATAGCAATAAATAATAACTGGAAGTAAGAAAAACCTGTAAGAACACTAAACAGTTCTAAAAGTAACAGTACATGTAAGAACATCCCTAAGGAGGAAAATCCAGTATTGGTCTACTACTGTCCCACAATTTTCCAACACTGTTGCGGCGCGCAGCCCGATCCAATATAGTATATATAGTGCTGCGGCGTGCAGCCCGATCCAATATAGTATATATAGTGCTGCGGCGTGCAGCCCGATCCAATATAGTATATATAGTGCTGCGGCGTGCAGCCCGATCCAATATAATAGATATAATGCTGCTCTCACTGGGTGTGTGTGCAGGCTCCGGAGGGGCTCCTTCAGCCCAAGCGCTATACTACTGCGACGTGCAGTCCGATCTAATATATGTATATGTAAATAATGCTGCGGCGTGCAGCCCGATCTGGTATACATCAAATACCTCAATATGGGTCCTCGACCCCTCTCAGTCAATATAGACTTGGCCTCTCGGGCCCACTCAGCTAAAGCAGGGTATTCAACCCTAGGTATTTCTCATTTAGAGTGCAATTTGCTAATACCGACTCGTATTATGTTTTATAGTTAAAGATACGACTGAGAATATGTGTTCAATAGGTATAGGGGTCATTTAGCTCCACAGGCTTCCTTAAGGTTCTACAGATTGGCACAAGGCCCCAAACATGGCAACTAGCCCAAGTATTCAGATATAAGCTTAGTCTCAGTCAATAAGTACAGTAAACCATCAATCGGGATGGACTAAGTCCGAATCCCCAGTCACAATATCACCACGCTCATCACATGATGCGTGTTTCATCTCAACATAGCACCGTATAATGCAAATACGGGGTTTTAAACCCTTAGTATATCATTCATGACTACCACTCACCTCGACTCGACCAAAATCCTAGCTCACCTTGCGCTTCCCTCGCAGATCGACCTCCTCGAGTGCCAAATCTGATCAAAACCAATAATAACACATCAAAATAGGCTAATGGAACATAACCCAATCAAAATGATTCGAAAAACACCCAAAAACACGAAGTTGGCAAAACCCGAGCCCCGGGCCTGCTTCTCGTAAAATTACGAAATTCACATTTTTGGAACCTCGTCTCGCCACAAGTCCATGCATATAAAATTTATCAAAATCGAAGTTCAAATGAGCCACCAAATCTCAATTTTTACATAGCAAAAATCCAAACCCTAACTTCTTCAATTTATACCCAAATTCAGAGAATTAATGGAAGATTCTTTAATTAAATGACGTATTAAGACCACGAGACTTACCTCCAACCACTTCCCTATGAAATCCCCTTCAAATTCTATCACTTAGCTCTCAAATTAGTGTAAAAATGGAGGAAAATAATGAGGGCTCGCGACTGAATTAACATTTAAAACCCTTTTGCGCAGCTGGAAATCCTTCATCGCGTTTGCGTAGCATGCCTCACGTCCGCACAGGCCAAATGTCCCCAGGCCCATATTTCCTTCTACGCGTTCGCGATCACTCTTACATGTTCGCGTAGAACCTTGACCCACAACTTCACTTTCACGACTTCCTCATCGCGTCCGCGAAGGCCAACATCACAACCTCCCATTTTTCCTCTTCGCAAACGCGTGATCACTCTCGCGAACGCGTGCCTCTGTTTTCTTCCTCTACGCGTTTGCATCACACCCTTCGTGAACGTGTAGTACAAATCCTCAGACCTTCATTTTCCTTCTACGCGTTCGCGTTCATCACCTATGCGAACGCGATGCCTTAAATTCCTGCAATTTCATGACAGCAAATCTGCTCCTTTTTCTTCATCAACAATGATCCGTTTGACCCCTGGAATCACCTCCGAGGCCCCAAGGATCTCAACCAAAACCACCAAACTACTTCAAAACACGATACAAACTTGTTACAATCATAAAAACACATCATTAATCACAAAAATCATCAAATCAAGGCGGATTCAAGCCTAAGTTTCAACTAAAACTTCCGAAACCTATATTCCGTCAAAAACCCGACCAAACGATGTCTGAATGACCTGAAAATTTGCAAACATATCCAAAATCACCTAACAAAGCTACTGCAACTCTCAGAATTCTATTCCGACCCTCGGATCAAAATCTCACCTATCGACCGGAATTCGCCAAAATCCCAACTTCGCCAATTCAAGCCTAATTCTACACCAGACTTCCAAATTCGATTCCGATCGCTCTCCTAAGTCAAAAATCATCCCCTGAAGCTAAACTAACCATTGGAATTTGATTCTGAGCCCGCTAACTCACAAATCAACGTCTGGTTGACTTTTCCAATCTATTCCTTCATTAAAGAGACTAGTCATCCCATTTCCTACCAAACTCGATCAGAATTGACTCAAATTCACCAAGTACATATATTGAAACATGAACAAACATATAACGGGGAAAATAGGGTGGTAACTCACGTGACGATGAATCGGGTCGTCACAACTTCCCCTTAGGATTTGAGTCTTCTTTGTTGATTGAATTCATTGCACGCAAGGTGACGAGTGCATGTTTAGATTTATTTGTGGTAAAGTGATCCTTTAGGCTCTTAGATCCTTGTAATCATCGAATATGAAGTTGTACTTGAATCCTATTACTTGTGTTAGACTAGGAAAACATGTCTACCTGATGTAATTGCCTAATTGCTAAGTTGTTTAATCGTACTACGTGAATCATGCTAGGCCAGTTCTATCTGCTACTCCATCTTTCATATTTATCCCTTGGTTTGTTTCTGGCTATGATTGCACTTTTATTTTGGGACTACGGGTTCAATTCTCGGGAGATCCTTTGTTGTTGATATGTTGGACTATGGGTTCAATTCCCGGAAGATCCTTTGCTATTGATAAGGTGGACTATGGGTTCGATTCCCGGGAGATCCTAGATATTTAAATGTGAGGGACTTCAGGTTCAATTCCCGGTAGTTCCACTGGACAATTGAAGAGAGGGCTACAAGACGGTATCCTGGGAGACCCTCATTGGTATTGAGATTTAGTGGTGTTTGTCTTGTGTTTCTGTTTTATCCTGGTAGTTATTATTGCTTCGTTGATTTGCATTATTACACTGTTGCATTTATCGTTCTTGTTAGATTTTCACCTTGTTAAATTGTTGATATTGTGATGCACGAGGTTTCTGCCGTGCAGTTATTGATATTGTGATGCACGAGGTTTCTGCCATGCGGTTGTCGATATATTGATGCATGAGGTTTTTTCGGTGCTATTGTTGTTATTGATGTTTTGCACAGGCGGCGTAATAAGGCGGGATATGTTATATGCTTATATGTGGGTTGCGCATATGGCAGAATAAGGTGGGACATTGTTATGCACGTGTGGTGAAATAAGGCAGTGCCTATTATATTATTTATTGCACACGTGGCAAAATAAGGTGGGCTACGCCAGGGATTGATTGTATAGAGTTGTGACAGCCTGTTGAGGCATTCCTATTGTTTTTCTATTATAATTGTGGATCGTTATTCTGTATGAACGTTACCGCTTGAGAGTTGTGAGGGAACATCGTACGTATGGTCCGTCCACCTTATTCATGTTCGTTGGTTGATAGAATTTTTGTCTGAAACATTTGCACAAGCATACACGTAGCTGAGTACTCCTATTAGAGGTGAATTCCTCCTGACTTTTCTTAGGATGGTAGCACGCCTCGCTTATCCATTTTATTTTTGGAGAGTGGCCCTAGTTAGCCAGTTAGTTGTCGGTATGACCATGAGATTGATGGGGCATATGATGCCAATTGTTAGATTTCAGATGCTAAGTCTTCGCAAATTGTGGTTAGTCAGAGTCTTGGTGAAATTGTGGAAAGAATGGGATAAGGCCTTCTGTGAACATCATTGTATGGTAGGAATTATTTACTTGTTTCTTTTCTCTGCTGTGTTGTGGCCTTAGGATTTTGGTTGTGATTTTACCATTGTTTTTGCATCATCGTTTATTATATCTTTGTTGATATTTGTTGTATTTACCCTTGGTGTGAAGTGTAGCATTTTTTGGTCGTTCACGCATTCTTTACATATTCATATGTCATTACCATTGTTCCTATGATTATACTGTTATTGACCGGTAGGTGTCATGACTATTCATCGTCACTACTCCATTGAGGTTAGTCTTGATACTTACTGGACACCACCGTGGTGTGCTCATGCTACTCTACTGCACATTTTTGTTGTGCAGATACAGGTACTCCCGTTCAGTTCTGTCAGCCTTGGAAGGAGGCGTATCGGTAGAGACTTCAAGGTATATCTGCTACGTCCGCAGACCGAGGAGTCCCTTTCCAGCTTTCTGTAAAAAGTATAGTTCTTTCAGTATTTTATCCTTTGTATAGATATTCTTGAGTCAGAGCCTCTTATGTATCCCTTTAGCTTGTGATTTGTGAGTTTTCGGGTTTTGGGAAATGTTGTTAGCTTCGAGAATTGTTATGGTATGTGCCAAGCGGCACCTTAGGCACCATTTTTATTTTACTAATTCAGTTTATTTTATTTATTTTTCCGCAATTATGGTTATCTTTCGCATTGTTAGGCTTACCTAGTCGTAGGGACTATGTGCCATCGCGACATGTTCATGGAGAGTGAACTGGGTCGTGGAAAGTTGGTATCAGAGCTCTAGGTTCATAGGAGTCATAGATTACAAGCGTGTTTATTAGAGTCTCGTGGATCGGTACGGAGACGTCTATACTTATCTGCGGGAGGCTATGTAACTGTTAGGAAAATTTCACTTCATTTGATTTCCCTGTCGTGCGAGATTTTGACATCCACAGTCCTAAACCTCTATCTTCTACTCTCTCATAGATGGTGAGGACATGTACTACTCGAGGTTATCAGACACCCACGCCCCCTGCTACAGCTGTCGGAGGTCGGGGCCGGGGCCGGGGCCAGGGTGGAGTTCGAGGACACGCACGAGGTGCAGCGAGAGCACCTGCGCGAGCTGCCACCAGCAGATCCAGCCGGAGTCCAGGCACCTGACACGCCCACTGCTACTACTACCCCATACATTCAGGAGACTTTGGCATAGTTCATGAGTATGTACACCATTTTGGCTCAGGCAGGATTGTTTTCCCTTGCTGCAGTCACATCCCAGGTCGGGGGAGGAGCATAGACTTCCGCCGCCTGCATTCCTAAGCAGCGAGCACATGTTGAGCAGGTTCCAGAGATTATTCCTATGCCACCTACGGCACCAATTAAGCCCGAGGGCGTGGTAGCGGCTTCCAAGCAGGAGCAGATGAGACTAGAGAGGTTCAAGATGTATGATCCTCTGGTGTTCCGTGGATTAGCATCAGACGATGCCTTGGGGTTTCTTAGTGAGTGTTACCGTATTCTCCGTACTATGGGTATACCGTATTCTCCGTACTATGGGTATCTCTGGATCGAGCGAGGTTTCCTTCACTACTTTTCAACTTCGAGGAGCCGCCTATGATTGGTGGTGCACCTATGAGTTAGACAGTCCAGACAAGGAAGTTTTCAGATATGTTTTTGAGAGAGTTTGTTCCTCAGAGCCTCACGGATCCATGGCGCGCGGAGTTTGATCATTTGCGCCAGGGTGCTATGACCGTCTCGGAGTATGCTATCTGTTACACTAGCTTGGCTAGACATGCCTCAGTGTCGGTCTTTACTGTTCGCGAGAAGGTTCGCCGGTTCATTGAGGGGCTTATTCCTAGTATCAGGTCTAGTATGGCCCGTGAGTTGGAGATGGACATTCCATATCAGCAAGTGGTGAACATTGCTAGGAGGATAGAGGGTATGCATGCGAGAGAGAGAGGGTAGGCAGGGTCAGGAGAGATAGAGCAGACGAGATCAAGAGGGAGAGTTTGAGGAGGCAAGGAGTCCTCGTAGACCGAGGAGACATACAGGTCCTTATTTTGGAGGCGGGGTGTATCATGGTAGAGGTTTTGCGGGCCAACCAGTTCAGTTCGCATTTCAGACTTAGCATGGTAATTCAGGTGATCATGGGTCACAGAGTAACCGTACCGCTCAGTTCCCACTGCCTCGTCAGCAGAGGGGGTGTTTTGAGTGTGGAGATACTAGCCACATGGTGAGAGATTGTCCCAGCGAGGCATTCAGGCAAGTAGAGGGCGCCCAAGAGGGGGAGGCCCGACTCGTTAATGTGTTTCATATGGTAGGCTTGAGGCCAGTGCACCAGTTGAATAACGTTCTGGTACGGATTTGGTTTATTATTAAGGGGAATTATCTGTAGTCCATCACAGTTCTACCTATCAGGGTGAGTTCCTTGTTTGTTGTTCCATTTATGAAAGAGCTTCATGATTTGCACTTTATTTATATGATTATCCTGTTGGGAGGCTCTATGAGTGATAGCCATGTCTATTGTCTATTTCTAGTTGTTTTCGAGAGCTACGAGGCTAGTACTAAATTCCTGTTGTTTGTTTCGGTAGGTTTGATGTCACTTTTGAGTATTTTCGCTTACGAGCTGTGATTTTCTATGCTCCACCGGTGTGGGAGCCAGGGTGTGTTGTAAATTATAGACATGATTGATCCAGTGAGAGTTTCTAGATGGGTCAGTATGAGCTCTACTTGTGATTCACTGATTGAGGGTGGGACCCTCGTGGCTTCAGGTGTTTTGATATGTTGAGACCGGGCTGTGTGCTGCGGTGAGAGTTATATCAGTATAAGATCCTTGTGAGTCTTTCATATGCTTTTATTATTTCTTGATAGATGTCTTTGTTGATTGTGTTTTAGAAGAATTTGTGCTAGTTTGATTTGCTTATTAGTTCCCTTATGTGTTTCCTTTCTCATACTCAGTCATTTCCGTTCTATGCTTCTTGAGTTTAACTTGTGGGGTGTGTAACCATTGGTGTTGGCTGAAATCGGATGTTCTATCATATGGTTTTGTGGTTATTGTATCATCACCAGTGTTGTGGAGGTTCGAAAGGAGTTCCTATTGGATATGAGGCTTAAGGCCAGTGGTGATTTGATATCAGGCAAGTATTGTTATCAGGAATATTATTGTGGGCCTATGTGTGGTGTGTCGTGTTGTGTGGCTATACCCTATGTATGTTGGCTTGCACTGTAATAGCTGGTTGAGACTGATACCGGATATAGATTTAGAATCGGGTTTTTTGGAATCAGATGAGAGGTGAGAATTCTGGCTTGAAGGCCTAATATTATTGCTAGGAAGGTTAAATTTCAGTTGAGATGGTGTCGTCATGCTTAAGTGGATTGGGGTGACATAGGATCACCCGCGAGTGCATGTGGGAAGTGTGCACTATGTTACTTGAAGACCTCAGGTATGTTCTCTATGCTCGTTCAAGGACGAACGAATGTTTAAGTGTGGGAGGATGTAACGACCCGACCGATCATTTTTAGAATTTATGCCCCGATCCCCTATTAACTACTTTCCTAAGTTTATTTACGGTATTTTGGTTTGCCGGGACGTTCGGTATTAGTATTCAGAGTGTTTTGGGACACTTAGTCCCTAAATGAGAGCTTAAGAGTTAAAGAATGGTCCGTATTTGGAACAGTGTGAAGACGACCTTAGAATGGAAATCTGATGGTTCCGTTAGCTCCGTTAGGTGATTTTTGTGTTGGGAGCGTGTTCGGAATGTATTTTGGAAGTCTGTAGCTCATTTAGGCTTGAAATGTCGAAGTTTGAATTTTTGAAGTTTCGGGTCCGATAGTGAGCTTTTGATCCGAGGATCGGATTGGAATTCTGGAAGTTGCAATAGCTCTGTCATGTCATTTGGGATGTGTGTGCAAAATTTCAGGTCATTCGGACAAGGTTTGGATAGGTTTTTGATCGAAAGTGTGTTTGGTTAGAATTTGAAGTTCATAGGTTTGAATCTTTGATTAATTCGTGTTTCCGGCGTTGTTTTAGGTGGTTTAAGGATTTGAGGGAGTTTGAACGATGTTATGGGTCATGTCGATAGGTTTGGTTGAGGTCCCGGGGGCCTTGTGTGTGTTTCGGATGCTCAACGGAGCATTTTTGCCTTGAAAAGTGTTGCAGATTTTTCCTTCAGTTTTGCTGGAGATTTTCCTTCTATGCGATCGCATCATCACCTCCGCGATCGCATAATGTATTCCAAAGGGGTCCCAATTTCCTTATACGCGATCACATACCCTTGTTCGCGATCGCATAGCTATGCTCCCTCCTCTTCTACGATCGCATCACTCCCACTGCGTTCACATAGGTCATTTCTGGGCCTTCCAATTTTACTGTATGTGATCGCATGCCCACTCCTGCGATCGCATATAACAAAATACCTGGGCAGACAGATTTAATCCCAAATTCAAGTGTTTCTTCATTTTATCACATTTTGACTTCTAGAGCTCGGTTCTTGGCGATTTTTGAAGGAATTTTCACTTGGGTGACTTGGGTAAGTGTTTCTCACTCAACTTAGACTAACTTCCATGAATCTTCTCTTAATTTCATCCTTTAATTTCAGGTTTTCAATGAAAAATGGGTAGAACTTCATAAACCAAATTATTGAGTTTTGAGGGGGAATTTGACCTCCGATTTGAGAGATTTTTATATGGTTAGACTCATAAGAGTACGAGGGTTCTGAAAATGTAAAAATCATCCGATTTCGAGACGTTGGCTTGAGGGGCGTTTTGGTTATTTTGCCTAATTTTGCGCTTTAGCTTTGAATTAAATAGTAGAATCAATTGTTTGAGATATTAATTACAATGCGTGATTTAATTGAATATATTTGGGCCATTTGGAGTCGAGAACTCGTGGCAAGAACGTGGTTGCTAGTTGATTTTAGCCGGTTTGAGATAAGTATCTTGCCTAAACTTGTGTGGGGGACTTCCCCTTAGGATTTGAGTCTTCTTTGTTGATTGTATTCCTTGCACGCGAGGTGACGAGTGCGTGTTCGGATTTATTTGTGGTAAATTGATCCTTTAGGCTCTTAGATCCTTGTAATCACCGAATATGAAGTTGTACTTGAAGCCTATTACTTGTGTTAGACTAGGAAAGCATGTCTACTTTACGTAATTGCCTAATTGCTAAGTTGTTTAATCGTACTAAGTGAAGCATTCTAGGCCAGTTCTATCTGCTACTCCATCTTTCATATTTATCCCTTGGTTTGTTTCTGGCTATGACTGCACTTTTATTTTAGGACTACGGGTTCAGTTCCTGGGAGATCCTTTGCTGTTGATATGACGGACTACGGGTTCAATTCCCGGAAGATCCATTGCTATTGATAAGGTGGACTACGGGTTCGATTCTCAGGAGATCCTAGATATTTAAATGTGATGGACTTCGGGTTCAATTCCCGGGAGTTCCACTGGACAGTTGAGGAAAAGGCTACAGGACGGTATCCTGGGAGACCCTCATTGGTATTGAGATTTAGTGGTGTTTGCCCTGTGTTTCTGTTTTATCCTGGTAGTTTTTATTGCTTCGTTGATTTGCATTATTACAGTGCTGCATTTATCATTCTTGTTAGATTTTCACCTTGTTAAATTGTTGATATTGTGATGCACGAGGTTTCTGCCATGCGGTTGTTGATATTGTGATGCACGAGGTTTCTGCCATGCGGTTGTTGATATTGTGATGCACGAGGTTTCTGCCGTGCGGTTGTCGATATATTGATGCATGAGGTCTTTGCTGTGTTATTGTTGTTATTGATGTTTTGCACAGGCGGCGTAATAAGGCGGGATATGTTATATGCTTATATGTGGGTTGCGCATGTGGCGGAATAAGGTGGGACATTGTTATGCACGTGTGGCAAAATAAGGCAGTGCCTGTTATATTATTTATTGCACACGTGGCGAAATAATGTGGTCTATGCCAGGGATTGATTGTATAGAGTTGTGACGGCCTGTTGAGGCATTCCTATTATTTTTCTATTGTGATTGTAAATCGTTATTCTGTATGAACGTTACCACTTGGGAGTTGTGAGGGAACATCGTACGTGCGGTCCATCCGCCTTTTTCATGTTCTTTGGTTGATAGAATTTTTGTTAGAAACATTTGCACAAGCCTACACGTAGCTGAGTACTCCTATTAGAGGTGAATTCCTCCTGAATTTTCTAAGGATGGTGGCACGCCTCGCTTATCCATTTTATTTTTGGAGAGTGGCGCTAGTTAGCTAGTTAGTTGTCGGTATGACCATGAGATTGATGGGGCAAAGGATGCCAATTATTAGATTTCAGATGCTAGTTCTTTGCAAATTGTGATTAGTCAGAGTCTTGGTGAAATTGTGGAAAGAATGGGATAAGGCCTTCTGTGAACATCATTGTATGGTAGGAATTATTTACTTGTTTCTTTTCTCTACTGTTTTGTGTTCTTAGGATTTTGGTTGTGATTTTACCGTTTTTTTTGCATCATCGTTTGTTATATCCTTGTTGATATTTGTTGTATTTACCCTTGGTGTGAAGTGTAGCATTTTTTGGTCGTTCACGCATTCTTTACATATTTATATGTCATTACCATTGTTCATATGATTATACTGTTATTGACCGGTAGGTGTCATGACTGTTCCTCGTCACTACTCCATCGAGGTTAGTCTTGATACTTACTGGACACCACCGTGGTGTGCTCATGCTACTCTGCTGCACATTTTTGTTGTGCAGATACAGGTACTCCCGTTCAGTTCTGTCAGCCTTGGAAGGAGGCGTATCCGTAGAGACTTCAAGGTATATCTGCTACGTCCGCAGATGGAGGAGTCCCTTTCCATCTTTCTATAAAAAGTATAGTTCTTCCAATATTTTATCCTCCGTATAGATATCCTTGAGTCCGAGCCTCTTATGTATCCCTTTAGCTTGTGATTTGTGAGTTTCCGGGTTTTGGAAAATGTTGTTAGCTTCGAGAATTGTTATGGTATGTGCCAAGCGGTACCTTAGGCACCATTTTTATTTTACTAATTAAGTTTATTTTATTTATTTTTCCGCAATTATGGTTATCTTCCCATTGTTAGGCTTACCTAGTCATAGAGACTAGGTGCCATCACGACATGTTCGTGGAGGGTGAACTGGGGTCGTGACAATCCTATAAGCGCATAGAGCATAATCCAATTTCTTTGATCCATCGATCCTATTTGCATTTACTGTCTTTGACAATGTACTCTTGATTTCCCTATTTGAGACTTCAACTTGGCCACTCGCCTGAGGATGATAAGGAGTAGAAACTTTGTGACTGGAACCATACTTTGCAAGAAAAGTGTCAAAAGCTATATTACAAAAATGTGACCCCCTATCACTTATGATTGCACGAGGAGTGCCAAAACTAGCTGTTACACCTCCTTTTTACACTACACCCGCAAGGGCGTAAAAGAGTTTTTCCACTTAAAGGACAATCAGAACAGAATTTATTATTAAATTTCAGAGTCGCCACTTGAGATATTAATGGTGTCCCAAGTCCCCGGTTGAATCCCGAACCGAGGAAATTATGACTCTGTAAACAGTCCGTGAATCAGAAATCCGAGTAAGAAATTCTGTTAACCCGGGAGAAGGTGTTAGGCATTCCCGGATTCCGTGGTTCTAGCANTTTTTAATAAGAATTGCAACGTCGTGAAAATGTATTTCGAACCACGTCGCACCAGTGCACCCATGGCTTTTGACACATTTCGACTTCGTTGAGATTTAGATTTGGGTCACATAAATGTGCACTCGTATTTAGGAAGGTAATATTATTAAAATATGCACCTAAAAAAACTACGCGTTTATTATCTTCGGGGCAAACCGTGAAATTCGCTAAACGGTATACTTGAATTCTAAGTATTTTTTATAGAATTTATTGAGGGCCCCGCATTTGTAGTTTTATTCGGCGAGGCTCATCTCATTTATTTAAAGGTCCAATCTAAAGCAAACTATGATTTCTATTTAAATTTGTCTCTATCCATAAAGGAAAGTCCTATTTAATTAACATTGTTTGGAAACCATTATACTTTTAACCAGTTCAGGCCTATTATACAAATAAAGGGCAGGCCAATTGTAGACCCAGGCCTAGGTCCCAACGCATACATGATTGAAATAAGACCTGGGCCGTCTGTTAAGGTACTGAGATTCTACTATTGAGGTGGGCTGTTAAAATTAAATCCTATCCCGTTCAGCTTAAAAATTTCACTAAGATTGTTCTTCATTTCAAAAGATGTTCAATAATTTATAACGAAGGAAAAAACAATATTTACCTATTCGAATTAATGAAACATTCATCACTAGAATCCAAGACTAAAACTTAGATTATTTTACCTATTTAGCTACTAATGATTTCATGGATATTACTACAATTGTACAGGAGACTGGAAACATAATTTTGACCACAAAGCAGGACTTATTTATTTTTTAATCAACTCAGCTAGTGTTGCCAAATAAATATTATAGAATCCTTTATCATGGTAATCCCATCCACAGTATGAAAATGCTACTGATTATGTGTTCTATTACATCACACAAAACTGAAGCGATTAACAAATAATTTATCAACCTCACATGAAACTAATTGTCATCAAGGTTCAACTTAAAACGACCACGTGAATCTGTCACATAACCACTTATACAGTCTAATATAGTCCGTGAAAATCAAAACAGTCCTAATTTAATTACAATATGAAAAATATAATAAAATCATTTAAATTGCAATTCCACAACAAAGCATAAGCCTCAATTTCATTTCATTTTCTTTCATCAGAAGAAGCCATATCAACACAGTCTCAAAGTGTGTACCTGGAGATGAGAAATGTAAGAAGGAGAATAGGAAGTCAGCAGAGATCAGAGAATCAGCAGCAACTCAGATTAAAACCACAGCTAAAACAAATGTTGCCAGTATCAGGCCAGGAATGAACAACACCCAAAAAATAGCCAAATAATTTTAAAAATGAACCTAGAACACACTCGAAACTTTCAACAAACCAAAACTCAACCAAAACTGGCTCAATTAGACCTAAAACTAGTCGAAATCAGTAGGTGCAATTAACAGACCTTGAACTACTGGAAATAAAAATTTCAATGGAACAGTAACTATATATATATTTTTTGATTTTTCTATTGTTTTTTGGTTTTCTGGGCAGAATCTGAGATCTAAAGGAGGGATTTGAACTTCTAAGGCTTTGAAATTCAAAATTTATGCTCAGATTTGTAGAGAGGTTTTTGAGGGTAATTTTGGGGCTCTAAACTTGTAAAACAAGTAAGGGTCGTGCCCTTTTTATAGACACAAAATGAGGGAGTTTCAGATTTTTAACTTTACAAAGTAGTCCCTCTTTTTATTTCTTTTTAACCCTCTATTTTCTGACTAGTCACTCAAGTAACTACCCTAAAAATCACTGAAATTCTACTTGTACCCCTATCTAGAGGGTTCTAGAGTGTTCTTTTCCCGATGCAATGCCTATACTACCCTTTCCTTTGTTTTGAATTTACCAATTCTAATAAAACTACCCTTTTTCATACCTAAACTACCCCTAAAACCCTCTTGAAATTACTAACCCACCCAAACCCCTTTATTAGAGTTAAAAACTAACTGTAATTATCCCTATCAGCTATAACCAATCCACAAACCTAATTAAAATGGATAAAACTAACCTTAAGACTAATAAAAGCATTAACTCAATTATTGAAATAATATAAAATTGAAGTTAATGAAACAAAAATCATATATGAGCCAAAAATCAGAAAAAAATTAAAATTAACAAAATCAGAAATGAGAAATTAAACTAAATTCTATTTTTTTTAAAACTAAAACAGGCATGCAATGAACCATGAAATAATATCAACACTTAACAAACCCTAATCTGTCAATCAAACATTAATAAAACGAATCAAAATTTAAACGATCAAACAACAAATAAAAACCCTAATTAAACTAACAACTAATTGATTGAACTAAATAACAATTGAACATCTAAATCAATAGAACGAAGATTCAACTCAGAATTAACAAACAAACAAAAAATGGAAATTAACGTAAGAACTAAACTAAACATTTAAAAAAATAGATTAATATTAAGCTAGACTATCAATTATTAAGACAATTTTACTTTATCAGTAGAAGCAACCAGAAGAGAATTACACAAAGAGAAAAAGAAAACTCACTGTCATGGTTTAATTTTTTTTTTGTCTTTTGATTTAAAATACGGATACTTCTGGTGATATTTGACCACTATTGACGCCTGATTTAGCACAAGGGAGGCGAGGAGGTCATGTGGTATGAATTTGGAGTCAAATGGACAAACTTGTGCCTTGACCGAAAATTTCGATTTAACTTTTGAAGCGTTTGAGTGATATTTGAAAGCCAATGATTGCAGATTTGGAATGGAGGGATGGAGGAGACTTAGGGCTGTATTTTTGGTGAAGTTTGGAGGTGGCGCTGCCGTGTACGGTGACGGCGACGCCTAGGGTTTCAAGGATTTGGGGATTTTGGCAGGGATTTGGAGGATTCTGAGGATGGATTCAGATAGAGGAGAAAAGGGAGAACAATTGGTGAAAATTTGATGTGATTTGGACGTTGGCCGGCGGAGGCGGCAATTTCTGGCCAGCGGCGATAGGGCGGAGGGCGGAGGGCGGAGGGCGGTGGTGTTATGCCGGTGATACATTGGAGGGATGAGGGTACAAGGAAGAGGTGAAATGTCTTAGGGTTATGATTTATTTTCAGACATTTTTATTAATTTGAAAGATTCACTCATGGCCGTTGGATCAAGGGAAATTAATGGTCTGGATTTAATGGGGTTAAACGGTGTCTTATGGGCAATGAAGAACTGGACCAGGTGGGGCATATTTGAACTGGGTCGGCCTGGGGGAATGGATTAATTTTCTTGGGCTGGGAGTATGAAGCCCAAATGAGCAGCCCTTTTAAGTTTACTTTATTTGCTCTCTTTTCTTTTTCTTTTATTTATTTATTGTTTTCATTTTGTATTTTTTATATTTTTTCTGATTTTATACAAAAATTAAAACAAAGACCTAATATAGTTTCAAAGCTAGGATAATTAATTCCTAAAATTTATTAAAATTCTATTTTTGACAAATTCACGATTAAAACAATAAAATGCAAAAGTGAACTATTTTTGTGATTTTTCATGTTATGTTCTAAAATAAATTTACCCCTAAATAATCCTAAAACATGAAATTAGATCCTAAATGCAAAAGCATAATTTTTATGTATTTTCATATGAATTAAAATGCATAAATAAAATGCAACAATTATAAAAAATGCCACAAAATTCACAAAAAATTTAAAAATACTAAAGAAATTGTTTTGTTTGAATTTTTGGGAATTACTGCTTAGGGCAAAAATCACGTGCTCACGGCTGCCCCTTTTTGCCCGGAAACACGAAGAGTTTTCGTGCAAAGAAAAGTGAGCAGAAACGAGCAATTTTTTCCCGTTCACATATTCTGTGTGAAGTATTTTGAAAGAGTTGACTGCACCCTGCTTCAGAGGTTGCCTACATATCCCGGGCTAAACAGGAATCAGGTCAGTATAGTTCGGGAGTGTCTGGTAGCTGGGACTACCAGGAGCTGTGATTTCACTGTTGTTACTGCTGCTAATGCTTGCTGACCTCCTTATTACACCGTGGTAAAACAAAAGAAGCTAGCCTAAGCTATGATCTGTGAATTACAAAAGATCCTATCTATGTCTTCAAACTTTCTCTTGTGTTGCCTTGAACTTGTATTCTTCCAATGAGATTCTTGTTGTTGCCTTAAATTATGATTGGCGATGTTTTGCCATTCCTCTGAATGATGCTTGATTGCTGCAATTTGAAATATGTGCCTCTATTCTCCAGGCGGGCTCCTGGTTGCTGACGCTTGAAAAGTATTCCCTTGTTCTCCAGGTGGGCTCTTGACTGCGATGCTTGAAAAATATTCCCTTATTCTCCAGGTGGACTCCTGATTGCAACAAAAATAGACAAACAAAGAAAATTTTCTGTCCCAGTTTGGTGACTGGGCACATCATGTTATCAAATATTAAAATTAAAAGCTAAAATTTGAATTGTACTTCCTTTGTTCTCCAGGTAGCCGCCTGACTGTTGAAACTTGAAATGGATTCCCTTGTTCTCTAGGTGGGCTCCTGATTGTTGAATTTGAAAAGTATTCCCTTGTTCTCCAGGTAGGCTCTTGATTGCTGAACTTTGAAAAGCATTCCCTTGTTCCCCAGATGGGCTCCTGATTGCTGACTTTAAAAAGTATTCCCTTGTTCTCCAGGTGGGTTCCTGATTGCTGAATTTGAAAAGTATTCCCTTGTTCTCCAGGTAGGCTCCTGATTGCTAAACTTTGAAAAGCATTCGCTTGTTCTCCAGGTGGGCTCCTGATTGCTGATTTTGAAAAGTATTCCCTTGTTCTCTAGGTGGGTTCCTTATTGCTGAATTTGAAAAGTATTCCCTTATTCTCCAGGTGGGCTCCTGATTGCAACACAATAGACATCCAAAGAAAATTTTCTGCCCTAGTTTGGGGGCTGGGCGCATCATGTTATCCAATATTAAAAGCTAAAATTTGAACTACACTTCCCTTGTTCTCCAGGTGGGCTCCTGATTGCTGATTTTGAAAAGTATTCCCTTGTTCTCTAGGTGGGTTCCTTATTGCTGAATTTGAAAAGAATTCCCTTATTCTCCAGGTGGGCTCCTGATTGCTGATTTTGAAAAGTATTCCCTTGTTCTCTAGGTGGGTTCCTTATTGCTGAATTTGAAAAGAATTCCCTTATTCTCCAGGTGGGCTCCTGATTGCTGATTTTGAAAAGTATTCCCTTGTTCTCTAGGTGGGTTCCTTATTGCTGAATTTGAAAAGAATTCCCTTATTCTCCAGGTGGGCTCCTGATTGCTGATTTTGAAAAGTATTCCCTTGTTCTCCAGGTGGGCTCCTGATTGCAACACAATAGACATCCAAAGAAAATTTTCTGCCCTAGTTTGGGGGCTGGGCGCATCATGTTATCCAATATTAAAAGCTAAAATTTGAACTACACTTCCCTTGTTCTCCAGGTGGGCTCCTGATTGCTGGAACTTTGAAATGTATTCCTTTATTCTCCAAGTGGGCACCTGATTGCTGAATTTGGAAAGTATTCCCTTGTTCTCCAGGTGGGCTCCTAATTGCGACAAAACAAACAAAGAAATTTTTCTGCCTCTGTCTTAATCAAAGAACAATTTGTTAATATAAAATGGTGGTTAGCTGCTGGAATTCTTGTTGGGTATGTTCCTGCTTCTGACTCTGCTCCGACTTACTTCCATGGACTTGCTTTGAAATGCCTCGACTTCCTGACTGACTTTCAACCTTCTGACTTTTATTACCCAAATATTCTACCCCGTATTGTTGTTTTGTGTTTCTGGCCTTTCTTGAGAACTTTGCTTTTCCCCCCCACAGTTATCTGATTAATCCACTGATGAGATTTTCATTGGTCCTTCATGCTTTACTTTATTTTGGTATGTTCCAACCCTGTTGCGCCATACAATTGGGAAGCTGGTAGTTCGCCTTGACATCCTTTTTTTTCCGAATAGAACTAACACTGAAACATCTTATAGACATACTTCAAGAGAATGAAATGCAATAACCTCGAAGGTTAAGGATAGAGAGACTCTGAAAACAGATGATTTGTAATGAAGAGAAAAGGATAGGACTTATCTGAGTGGAACGGCTGGTACAATTGATCGTGCCATGTATTTTGGATTAACCAACCTAGTCTGTCCAACCAATCAACTTTTAATTGCCACATTTGATGTTCCATACTTTCATAACATGACTTTCACCAAAACCAAACCTTGCTCGTCTTGCCATCTTTTGAGCAGCTTTTAACCACAACATTGTTTCATTTGCCCCTCTAAAAACTCACCTTCGCCTTACGGTGCCCGTTAGGATTTTCACCAATAAGACTCTCTCATTTTTTATATCTCTCAAAACTCACTTTGCCTTGTGGTGACCGTGAGGGTTTTCACCAATAAGACTCTCTCATTTTTATTTCTCTCAGCTCACGTCGCCTTATCGTGTCCGTGAGGGTTTTCACCAATAAGTCTCTCTCATTTTCCTTCTGGCACTAGAGTGTTGCCCCCAACATGAATCACTTTACCTTCTCGTATTGGCATTTCTTGAAGATTGATCAGGAGGTCTTTCTTTGGACCGTAATGTGGCTTTTGGATAGGTTTTAGAAAGAAGGGTATAGAGGCTCAAAATAATTCAACATGGGTTCAAAATTACAACTTTCGGAATCAGACTTCTCACAACGACCACAACTTCTACCCCAGTTTCCTTTCTTGGGGACTTTTGGACTTTTATTTTGTTGTGACTGAACTTCAGAGAGAGGCTACCTACGTACCCTTTCGGGATCAAGTCAAACGTAGTTCAGGTCATTGAAATTACTTTATTGTTGCGATCTTTATTTCTTCCACTTTCTTTTCATTCTTTTCTTTTCCTTCTCTTCTCTTTTCTTTTCCTTTTTGCTTTTTCTTTTCTTTTCTTTCTTTTTCTTTTCTCTTTTTGCTTTTTCTTCTTTTTCTTTTCTTTCCTTTTTCTTTTCCTTTCTTTTCTTTTTAGCTGTTTTTCTCTTTTTGCTTTTTCTTCTTTTTCTTTTCTTTTCTTTTTCTTTTTCTTTCTTTTCTTTTTCGCTGTTTTTCTCTTGTTTCTCTACTTACTTTTCTTGCTTGGGTCTTCGAGTTTTGTTATTGATTCCGAAAGAGGAATACGAAAGAAAATAGAATAAAGCTCAAAGGGATAAGAAAGGATAAAGTGTTTGGACAGCAGAACAAAATGCCTTCGTCATTTCAATCTCAAACATGCCAAATACAATTAGGTACATGAATATAAAGAAATCATACATAGTATCGCTTGACTGCATCAGAGTTAATAGCCATTTCTACACATTTTCCTTCCACGTCTGTTAGATACAATGCCCCATTGGACAACACTCGTGTTTCAACAAATGGCCCCTACCAGTTGGGGGCGAACTTTCCTTTTGCTTCGGCCCAATGAGGTAAGATAAACCTCAACACCAATTGACCCACTTCAAACTTCCGCAGACGCACTTTCTTGTTATATGCCCTTGCCATTCTCTGTTGGTACAACTGTCGGTGATATATTGCTGCCAATATCTTTTCATCAATCAAACTCAATTATTCCAAACGGGTTTTGACCCACTCATCATTGTCAATTTATGCTTCGGCAACAATCCGAAGGGATGGTATTTCAACCTCTACGGGTATTACTGCTTCCATGCCATATAACAATGAATAAGGAGTCGCCCCTACTGAATTGTGAACAGTAGTGCGATAGCCTAATAGGGAAAAAGGAAATTTCTCATGCCATTGCCTGGACCCTTCCACCATTTTCCGAAGTATCTTATTGATTTTCTTGTTAGCTGCCTCAACCGCTCCATTCGCCTTAAGACGATATGGGGTGGAATTGTGGTGTGTGATCTTAAACTGCTGACATGTTTCTGCCATCAGATGGATATTAAGATTGGCACCGTTATTTGTGATAATTACCTTCGGGATTTCGAATCAACGAATGATATTTGAATGCACAAAATCAGCCACTACCTTCTTGGTCACCGATTTGAAAGTTTTCGCCTCAACCTATTTAGTAAAGTAATCAATGACTACTAGAATAAACTTGTGCCCATTAGATGACGCTGGATCAATTGGCCCAATGACATCCATTCCCTAAGCAACGAAAAGCCATAGTACCGACATTGTGTGCAATTCAGATGGAGGAGAATGAATCAAATCTCCATGTACTTGGCACTAATGACACTTGCGTACAAAACTGATACAATCTCGTTCCATAGTGAGCCAATAATATCCTACTCGAAGAATCTTCTTGGCCAATACATATCCACTCATATGAGGTCCACAAACTCGTGAATGTACCTCGGTCATGATAACTGTAGCCTGTGTAGCATCCATACACCTCAATAAACCAAGATCAGGAGTTCTTTTGTACAACACTCCTCCACTGAAGAAAAATCTGCTTGGTAAGCGTCTAATGGCTCTCTTTTGATCCCTTATGGCCTGTAGCAGATATACATCCATCTTGAGGTATTATTTGATATCATGAAACCACGGATCACCATCAAGCTCTTCCTCCCCCATGTTATAATAGGCATGCTGATATCAAACCTGAATTTGTAACGGGTCCACGTATTCCTTATCTGGATGATGCAACACCGACGCCAAAGTGGCCAAAATGTCAGCAACTTCATTATGAATCCTTGGAATATGCTTGAAATCTATTGACTGAAACCATTGACAAAGTTCATGCAGACATTGCGAGTACGGTATGAGCTTTAAGTCTCATGTCTCCCATTCTCCCTGAATCTGGTGAACCAAAAGATCCGAGTCGCCCATGACCAAGATCTCTTGGACACCCATTTCTATGGCTAACCTTAAACCCAAGATACATGCCTCGTACTTAGCCATGTTATTGGTGCAGTAAAAATGAAGTTGAGCTGTAATAGGGTAATGCTGCCCTGTCTCGGAAATAAGTATTGTTCCTATCCCAACACCTTTGGCATTGGCAGCCCCATCAAAGAATAATTTCCATCCCGGTTTTTCATCTTGTTTTGATTCCTCGATATGCATTGCCTCCTCATCAGGGAAATATGTCTTCAAAGGTTTATATTCATCATTAACTGGGTTCTCGGCTAAATGATCAGTCACTGCTTGTGCTTTCATCGCGGTACGGGTCACGTAGACAATATCAAATTCTGTGAGCAAGATTTGCCATTTCGCGAGCCTCTCTGTGGGCATGGGATTTTGAAAAATGTACTTTAATGGGTCTAACCTCGAGATGAGAATGGTGGTATATGATGACAAGTAATGTTTCAATTTCTGCACTACTCAAGTTAAAGCACAACACATTCTCTTAAGCTGAGTGCACTTTACCTCATAAGATGTGAACTTTTTGCTGAGGTAGTAAATCGCCTACTCTTTCTTTCCTGTGACATCATGCTTCCATAGTACACAACCAAAAGAGTTATCCAAAACTGTCAGGTAGAGGATCAAAGGTCTTCCCGGCTCTGGCGAAACCAATACAGGTGGACTGGCCAAATACTCCTTAATCATGTCAAATGCTTTATGACATTCATCCTTCCATCCAACCGCAACATCTTTCTTTAGCATCTTAAAGGAAGGCTCGCAAGTCGTTGTAAGCTGGGCAATAAACCTGCTGATGTAATTCAACCTGCCAAGCAAACTCATCACCTCTTTCTTGCTTCTTGGCGGTGGTAATTCCTGAATGGCTTTGATTTTGGATGGGTCTAAATCAATACCACGTTGACTTACCACGAACCCCAACAACTTCCCCAACGAAACTCCAAATGCACACTTCGCCGGATTAAGTTTGAGGTTGTACCTACGCAGTCTCTAGAAAAACTTTCTCAGGTATTTGACATGATCACACTATTTTCTCAACTTTATAATGACATCATCGACATAGACTTCGATTTCCCGATGTATCATATCATGGAACATGGTGTTCATCGCCCTCATATATGTTGCCCCTGCATTTTTCAACCCAAATGGCATAACCTTATAACAATACATTCCCCGAGGCGCGATGAAAGCCGTCTTTTCTGCATCTTCCCCATCCATCAAAATCTGGTGATGACCCGTATAACAATCCATGAAGGAACCAATCTCATGTTTGGCACAGTTGTCAATCAATATATGGATATTTGGCAGCGGGAAGTTGTATTTTGGACTCGCCTTATTGAGACCACAGTAATCAATGCACACTCTGGTCTTCCCATCCTTCTTTGGTAAGGCACAATATTAGCTAACTAGGTGGGATATCGAGTAACACGGAGGACCTTCGCATCAAACTTCTTGGTGACCTCTTCTTTGAGTTTAACACTGCTTTCTATTTTGAATTTTAACACTGATGCTGGGTCGGTGGGCAATTTGTGGACCACCAAATCGGTACTTAAACCCGGCATATCATCATATGACCACGCACAAACATCTTTGTACTCAAGCAGCACTTTGATTGTATCTTCTCTGAGCGGAGGCTCCAAATGAACACTTATTTTTGTTTGTCGAACATTCTCCTGATCCCCTAAATTGATTGCCTCTGTGTCATTCTGTGATGACCCGGCCCATCGTCACATGAGTTACCACCCCATTTTCCCATTATGGTGTAGATTCATGTTTCAATATCAGTATTAGAGTTGATCGGGTGTAATTGAATTGGTTCTGGTTGAAAATAAGGAACATAGCCTCTTAGAAGAAAGCTTATTTTAGAAAAGTCAACCAAAAGTTGACTATGTGGTTAGAGGGCCCAGATGTGAATTCTGATGGTTTGTTTAGCTTCGAGGGATGATTTGTGACTTAGGAGTGTGATCGGAATCAAATTTGGAGGTCCGGTGTAGAATTAGGCTTGAATTGGCAAAGTTGGAGTTTTGACAAATTTCGGTTGATATGTGAGATTTTGATCCGGGGTTTAGAATAAAATTTTGAGAGTTGTAGTAGCTTCGTTAGGTGATTTTGGATATGTCTGCAAAATTTTAGGTCATTCGGACGTCGTTTGGTCGGGTTTTTGATCGAATGTGAGATTCGGAAGTTTTAGTTGAACTTAGGCTTGAATCTGTTGTGATTTGATGATTTTTGTGTTAATGATCGGGTTTTTATGATTGAAACAAGTTTGAATAATGTTATAGGATGTATTGGTATTTTTGGTTAAGGTCCCGGGGCCTCAGGGTGATTTCGGGGGTTCAAACGGACCATTTTTGGTTGGTATTTACATCAGTTTTTCTGCTATAAGTGTTGCAGACTGTTGTTCATCGCGTTCGCGTGGTGATGGACGCGAACACGTGGAGTAATTTTGGGAGCCTGGGAGTTATGCCTTCGCGTTCGCGAGGGAGATGATGTGAACGCATAGTTCTCGAGTCTAGAAATTCACATTCGTGTTAGTTTATCCGCGTTCGCGAAGGAGAAATTGGGATCAGTGGAGTTTTGTTATATGCGTTCGCATGAGTGGAGGTCGCGTTCGCGTGGAGTTAGGCCATTGGGCATCGCGTCCGCGTGTAATATGTCACGTTCGCATAGTGGAAGGAAGTTGTGTAACGCGTTCGCGTGGTCATGGGTCGCGTTGGCGTAAGGTCTTTTTGAATTTTTAAAAATGTTGGCCTTCGCGTTCGCGTGGCTTGTGTCGCGAACGTGATGAAGAAAAGGCTGGGCGGACATAAGGGTTTTATAACATTTCCTCCACGAGCTAAAGTCATATTTCACCATTGTTGAGCATATTTGGGAGCTTTTGATGAGAGAGTAAGAGGGTTTCGACTAAGATTCGATTGGACGTAAGTTTAATGAGCTAATTGCGTGATTTTATTGAAGATGTATCATTGAAATCACTGAAAATTGGGTGAAAATTGGAGAAGTTAGGGCTTGGTTTTTTATATTGAAAAATTGGAATTTGAAAGGGCTATTGAACTCCGATTTTGGTAAATTTTATATGTACGGACTCGTGGTGAGTTGAGGATTCCAAAAATTTGAATTTCGTAATTTTTCGAGAAGTGGTCCCGGGGCTCGGGTTTTGCCAACTTCGTGTTTTTGAGTATTTTTCATGTTCTTTCGATTTGGTTATGTTCTATTAGCCTATTTTTAATGTATTCCTTGTGGTTTTGATCAAATTCGAAACTCGAGGAGGTTGATTCAAGAGGGAAAGGTTTAGCGGACTAGTCTCGTTGCCGGCTCGAGGTGAGTAATAGATGTGGATGATGACTTGAGGGTTTGAAACCCCGGTATATCACACTGTGATGCTATATTGAAGTGAGACATGTACTCTACAGAGAGTGTGGGGTCGAATGTGATTGGGGACTATGGTTTAGTTCGCCCGAGTGATGTTGTGCTGTGTTGTTAGCTATAAATTAGCTGGTAAACCTCCTACTTGGATGGTTATGGATATATTTGGGCTGCGTGCCGGTTATTTGGATCCATAAGGAGTATTATCACTGTTTCTGTGATTTATTGCATGTTTTCATGATATCAGTCCTGAGCTAAACCTTGTCCTGAAATGACTAGCAAAATTCTAAGGTTCCAAACACCTAGTTTATAATTTTTGATAATTGGAGCTAAAACTGGTAAGTTGACTGTGCCTGTGTGGCTTGCATGCGTATAGCTGGACTGATAGTGGATCAGATTGCACGCCGCAGCGTATGTTACTATGATATTGCGCTTGGGCTGTAGGAGCCCTTCCGGAGTCTGAACCCTAACAGTGAGTGTGGGTACCCAAATGGATCGGGCTATGCGTCGTAGCGGTCATGTGCATTGCATTGCATTCATGCATATATATATATATATATATATATATATATATATATATAT
>MU756690.1:0-24333 GCA_026770625.1 Nicotiana glauca
GGCGTATATTCCAGTTGGGGAGAGGCCCTTTGCAGTTGATGTCCAGGATTTGGCCAATCGGATGGTGAGGTTAGACATTTTAGAGCCTATTCGGGTATTGGCTTGTGTGATTTCTCGGTCTTCCTTGTATGACCGCATTAGAGAGCGCCAGTATGATGATCCGTACTTGTTTGTCCTTAAGGACAGGGTCCAGCATGATGATGCCAGCGATGTGTCTATTGATGATGATGGCGTGTTGAGGATGCAGGGCCGGATTTTTGTGCCCAATGTGGATGGGCTTCGGTAGTTGATATTAGAGGAGGCCCATAGCTCGCGGTATTTTATTCATCCGGGTGCCGCGAAGATGTATCAAGATTTGAGGCAGCACTACTGGTGGAGGAGAATGAAGAAAGATATTGTGAGTTATGTAGCTCGGTGTCTCAACTGTCAGCAGGTCAAATATGAGCATCAGAGGCCCGGTGGTGTACTCCAGTGGATGGATATTCCAGAATGGAAGTGGGAGAGGATTACTATGGATTTTGTGAGTGGTCTCCCTCATACCTCGAGGAAGTTTGATTCAATTTGGGTGATTGTGGATCGGCTGACCATGTCCGCGCACTTCATTCCGGTGTGTACTTTCTATTCTTTGGAGCGGCTGGCAGAGGTTTTCATCCGCGAGATTATTCGGTTGCATGGGGTCCCAGTTTCTATTATCTCAGATAGGGGTACTCAGTTCACTTCCCAGTTTTGGAGGACCTTTCAGCGGGAGTTGGGTACACAGGTGGAGCTGAGCATAACATTTCATCCTCAGACGGATGGGCAGTCCGAGCGTACCATTCAGATATTGGAGGACATGTTGCGTGCCTGTGTTATTGATTTTGGAGGTTCTTGGGCTGAGTTCTTGCCACTTGCAGTGTTTGCTTACAACAACAGCTATTAATACAGTATCTAGATGGCGCCGTATGAGGCCTTATATGGGAGACGGTGTAGGATCTCTGGTTGGTTGGTTTGAGCCCGTCGAGTCTAGACTATTGGGGACAGAGTTGGTCCAGGATGCCTTAGAGAAGGTGAAAGTGATCCAGGAGAGACTTCGTATAGCTCAGTCGCGTCAGAAGAGTTATGCGGACCGGAAGGTTCGAGATGTATCTTATATGGTGGGCAAGAAGGTCTTGTTGAAGGTTTCACCCATGAATGGCGTTATGAGGTTTGGGAAGAAAGGGAAGCTGAGTCCGCGGTTCATTGGGCCTTTTGAGGTACTTATAAGGATTAGGGAGGTGGCCTATATGCTTGCTTTTCCACCCAGCTTATCGGGGGTTCATCCGGTATTCCATGTTTCTATGCTCCGGAAGTATGTTAGGGACCCGTCTCATGTGTTAGACTTCAGCACGGTTCAGTTGTATGATGACTTGACCTATGATGTGGAGCCAGTGGCTATTTTGGGTTGTCAGGTTCGGAAGTTGAGATCAAAGGATATAGCTTTGGTGAAGGTGCAGTGGAAAGGTAGGCCCATGGATGAGGTTATATGGGAGACCGAGCAGGAGATGCGGAGCAGATATCCTCACCTATTTGAGACTTCAGGTATGTTTCTTGAGCCGCTCGAGGATGAACGTTTGTTTAAGTTGGGGAGGATGTGACGACCCGACCCGTCATCTCATGTGTTACCGCCCGTTTTCCCCATTTATTGCTTCTTTATGTTTCTTTATCGGCATTTGATGAGTTTGAGTTGAACTGGGTTGGTTTTGGTAGAAAATGAGACACTTAGTCTCCTTAAGGAAGACTTATATTAGAAAAGTCAACCAGATGTTGACTATTGAGTTAGAGGGCTCGGATGTGATTTTCGGTGATTCGGTTAGCTTGGGGGATGATTTATGATTTAGGAGTGCAATCGGAATTAATTTTGGAGGTCCGGTGTAGAATTAGGCTTGAATTGGCGAAGTTAATATTTTGGCGAATTCCGGTTGGTAGGCGAGATTTTGATCCGGGGCTCGGAATGGAATTCCGAGAGTTGTAGTAGCTTCGTTAGGTGATTTTGGATATGTGTGCAAAATTTTAGATGATTCAGAGGTGATTTGGTTGGGTTTTTTATCGAATGTGAGTTTCGGAAGAGTTTGAAGAACTTAGGCTTGAAATTGATGAAAAATGAGGATTTTTGTGTTGTTGGATGTGTTTTTAAGATTGGAACAAGTTTGAATAGGGTATTGGGCCATGCATGTTCTTTTGGTTGAGATCCCGGAGGCCTCGGGGTGAGTTCGGGTGGTTAAACGAAAAGTTTTTGGAGTTAATTGCAGGTTCAAATAGCTGGTATCTGTTGGTTTCGCACCTGCGGTTATGGGACCGCAGGTGCGGTCTCGCAGAAGCGAGCTAAGCCTCGCAGGAGCAGAAATAGGAGTCCAGTTCGGGTTCCGCAGAAGCGGAATATTGGACCGCATAGGTGGTCCCGCTGAAGCGAAGTGGTGACCGCAGAAGCGGTAGGTGCCTTAAGTGAAAAGTCCGCAGAAGCGGACGTTGAGCACATAAGCGGAAGTCGCATAAGTGTTATTTCATACGCAGAAGCGGAATGACTGGCAGTTAAGTGAAATTAATCTTCTTCGCAAGTTTTTGAAAGAACAACGTTTTGGACTCCGAACCATGAGAACTTTGAGGCGATTTTGAAGAGGGTTTCGAGGGCTTTAATCAGGTATGGACTATGGGACTTAGAATTCGATTTTATGGTGTATAAACATGGATTTAGACTGAATAGTCAAGGAATCAAAGGTCGAAAATGGTGGTTTAGAGTTTGAACTTAAGAGAGTTTAAAATAGGGATTTGAGGGGCCAAACTGCGATTTTGATAAATTTGATATGTATGGACTCGTGCCGAGACGAGAAATCCGGTGATGTAACTTTTATAATTTTTTGAGAAGTGGGCCCTGGGATCGAGTTTTGCCAACTTCATGATTTTCGATATTTTTCGAGTCTTTTCGATTGGGTTATATTCCCTTAGCCTATTATAATGTATTCCTTGTGGTTTTGATCAGATTTGACGCGCGATGAGGCCAATTCGAGAGGAAAAAGCATAGCAAGCTGGGTTTTTGGGCCGGCTTGATGTGAGTAATTGGTGTAAATGATGAACTGAGGGTTTGAAACCCCGAAATTTCACATCGTACCGCTATATTGGGGCGAGGCACGCGCTCTATGACGAGTGCGGGGTTGTTTGGTTATTGGGGATTGTGACTTGGTCCGTCCCGGTTATGTGTTACTGTGTTTTCTACTAGAACTTGTTGGAAATCATTGTTACCTGGTTTGACTGTTGAATTTAGGCTTCATGCCGGTTATTTGAATCCTTCAGGGATTGATTTCACTAATTTTCGCATACTCTGCATATTGTTTAACCTCATCCCAAGGTTTTAAATACTATTTTGCAAACTCAGCCCCTTTTTCTAAACTTGAAAACTCAAATGATATTTAAATGATATTTTGGGCTGTGAATTACTGATTTAAAAGTGCCTGAGGGGCTTATAGTGATCTTTGGATTTATGGATGGCTCGGGCTGCACGCCGCAGCAGTGATATATGATATTGAGGCCGAGGGCCTGGTTGGTTCCACGAGATGACTTGTTTATTGCGCTTGGGCTGTAGGAACCCCTTCGGAGTCTGTACACACCCCTAGTGAGCACCGTCGACGTAAAATATATGGTTGGCTCGGACTGCACGCCGCAATGGGTACCTGAGTGTACCGGTATTTGCATTGCACTGCATTCTTGTGTTATTTCTTACATGTTACCTGTCATGGTTCTTTTTGTACTGTTACCATGTGGACTTGTCGGTTTTACTGTTAAAGTTTTGGTACTGCCTGTTATAGTTGCCTTGTGTTTTTCAGTGATTTCTTATCTTCAGCTGTTATTTATGCTTATTACTCACTGAGTCAGAGTACTCACTTTACTCCCTGCACCTTGTGTGCAGATCTAGGTACATTACAGGCTGAGGGACGACCTGCCTAGCTGAGCAGCATTTCACCGGGAGCATCGAGGTAGCTGCATGACGTTCGCATCCTTGATCCTTCCCTCCTATCCCTATCTTTCATTACTCAGTTTTTCTTAGACAGTCTTGTTATAAGATGACACTCTGTATTAGAGGCTCGTGATCGTGACTCCGGATCCTGTTTTGGGTTTATGTTCCCGTATTTTGTTGGATTTCAGTACATTACTCCGTATTTATAGCTTTTCGATAAAAATGGTTTAGTAATTTAATATCTGCGTTTGAATTCTTGAACCATCATAAGTTGGGGTTATTGTTGAATGGTCGGGCTTTCCTAACAATGTGTTGGGCACCATCACGACCGGAGTTTGGGTCGTGACAGGCACACTCACGTTCATTAGTCAATCACTTGTCTTATTTAGACTTATTATGCATCGTTAGCTACTCATTCACTTCAAGAATGGAGCAAATCAAGTGGGACAAACTTCAAACTTTTTCTTGAAAAATACTTTATTTTTCTTTAGTCATCATTATATCATCAATATGGTGCATTGAGACTCAAACCCATGCTTTACCTATATAAAGGCATGTTAGGCCATAATAAGTTGGGACTCAAATCTAACTCTTATCATCATAAAGCACCAGGACTCAAACACGATGTCTTACCCTTATACAATGGCATAATAAGTCTAAGTGGACTCACCCTTGAGCCTTTCATGATATACTACTTTCTAATAATCAATTATTTTTTTCCCGAACATAAATAAAAGTTCACACTGATGTTTTTCACGAACAACTACATGATCAAATATAAAGGAAAAAACTATCTTAGTTATACAAAATTTATTTTGACCAAAGCATAAATTTAAATTCTTAATATTGTTATAAAATTAATTAGAAACTTTCTCAATAGTTAACAATTTCATAATCTTATCTTACAAACTGTCGGAGCAGTACATATAGGAGATGATGTCAAGGCATCGTCATATGCTCTTGTTTGTCACTCTAAAGCAGGTTCTCCATATGTATACATATGCACAAATGAAACTAAATTGTTAAGTAACCCAAATTAAATCAAGTCATAAATATTAACGTAAGTTAATTGTAGAATTCATGGCAAATAAAAAATGATACTCCCTGTAAAATAGAAGCAAAAACCACATTGATATGGTAACGAAATGCACAGATTTTCACAAGCTCAACCAAATTGATTTAAGGTTGTAGCTCCCATGGAAGGCTTCATCTCTTTTAGAAAATATAAGAAGAATATAGCAATTCGTGCTGATAACATGTTAAGAAACTAGCTCAAAGTAGAAATATGAAACAAACAAATAGACAAGAATGTATAGAGAAAAAGAGAATAGATTCTTATTTCTTATAGTATTTTCCAAGTGTGTACAATATCACTTCATCCTCTATTTATAGTATTACATAGAGGTATACAAAAGAATGTCATAAACATGACATTAAATATTTTAGATCATGGAGGAAGATCATGGGGAGGTTATGGAGGTATGAGAGTTACAACCATAACTCCATAAGTATTGGAGTAGTGAGAGTTATGGAGATAATGGAGAAGAGTAGTGGATATTACTCTTTTATGAGTTATGGACATCCACCAATAAATAATTATTTATAACAGCATAAACTAATTTAGTATTAACTAACAAAAAAATAATATCAATTGTTTCACTTTCATGTTTTATCAAAGGCGAAATACATAAAGCGCCCCTTCAAGTTGTCCTCAACGATCATTTGAATACCGCAACTGAGACCATTTCCAGCTAGACACTTCAAGTGACTGTTATGTATATCAAATAGACACCCATGTGCAACATACCAGATGCGTGAGTTACACTTGCCAAATGAGCCAATCAATGAACGACACGTGTAATTTGTAATTAAAATTTAACATAAATTAACTAAAAAAAGAAAATAAATTTAAAGAAGAAAAAATCCTTTTTCAGCGCCCCCCCTTCTTCTTCCAAACTAAAACCAATGCTACCCCACCATAAGGTTTACAAAATCCAAAATTGATCTTTTAAATCCTTGAAACCTTTAGGAAGAAAATATAGGAACAAAGAAGAGCGTCCATTTGCTGAAGAAATGGAAGGATAACATTTAGAAAAAGGAGATGAAGAGCTGAGCAAATTTTCGATATCAGGGGAAGATGTAAGAAGAAGGGAATTCATTTTTTTTTGTGATAAGAAAATAATCCTAGAGAGGATAGGGTTTTCAGGAATTAAACAAACACTAGATTTATCTATATATATGACACTTTTAATTCATCCTTCTTCTTTTTAAATCTTTTTTCTTTTATCTTGGACGGGAGTAATATCGGAGAATAAAAAAAAGTAGTGAAGACGTGAGAAGGGTTTTTAATGACATCTGAACCCGGCAGTTCAAGATAAAAATGCAACACTATATTGCAACGCTATGCATTACTAAGCGCTAAAATGGGAGAAAATAGAGAGAACACTTGTGAGGTTTCAATTTTTTCTTCTTCTTTTTGCCATTTTTTCCTTCATCTTCTTCTTCTGGCCATGTTTTTACAGATTCTGGCATATTTTATTTAATCCAAATGTGAAATTTTTGTTGTCACAAATGTTTCTCAAAAGAAAAATGATTTGCTACTGTGTATCTGTTTTGCTACCGCGTGATTTGCTTCTCTTGCAAAAAATCTGATATTGAGAGGAGGAGGTGTGAAAATTGGAGGAAAAAGGTGTGAAAATTAGGTGGGGTCCATATTATTTTAGGAAAAGAAAAAGAAAAAATCTAATTTTAGGTAGGCAATTCGCGTCCCGGATAGTGTATTTCATACAATGGAGGCTGACATGGCTGTGTGTTTAGTTGATTTTCTTTTGTGAATAAATAAAATGTCTAGCTGGAAATGACCTCAGTTGAGGTGTTCAATTGATCGTTGAGGACAACTTGAATGGACACTTTATATATTTCGCCTTTATCAAAATTTATGTAACAACTTTCTAGATAATTTCTTAACGTAAATGACGACATAGTATAATTCTTATTATTTGATTTGAGTAAAAATATCAACTTTAAACTAAAACAGAAAACAAAGATTAGAAAAAGAAATACATGAAAAAGAAGGGAAATAAACTAGCGGGGTTTGCGTTGGTATTGATGGCTGTACGTCCACACGTGGAAACTATAAGCAAACTTTGAAACCACATAACCATTTTTACCAGGCTTGAACTTGGTCAAGTGGGAGTGATTTTATTTTGTGTCTCACGCAATTTACGCTAGTTGTGTGAGGTCTTTTTTTATCTTACATATTTTTGGACTCATATCTTACACATCTGTATCCATAAAATTCTGGGACCCACATAGTTGTGAGACAAAAAAAGACCTCACACAACTAGTGTCAGTTGTGTGCAGCACAAAATAAAAATTTTTGGCTTTCGTGAGAGATGTTGGAGCTGAGACACCTAGTCTTGATTCTATTCCCGTTGTGAGGGATTTCCCTGACGTGTTTCCAGCAGACCTGCCGGGCATGCCACCGGACAGGGACATTAATTTTGGTATTGATCTGGTGCCGGACACTCATCCTATTTCTATTTCTCCGTATCGCATGGCACCAGTGGAGTTGAAGGAATTAAAGGATCAGCTTCAGGAGCTCCTAGATAAGGGGTTCATTCGTCCGAGTGTGTCACCGTGGGGTGCACCGGTCTTATTTGTGAAGAAGAAGGATGGCACAATGAGAATGTGAATTGACTACAGGCAATTGAACAATGTGACAGAGAAGAACAAGTATCCCCTGCCCCGTATTGATGATTTGTTTGACCAGCTCCAGGGGGCAAAGGTATTCTCCAAGATTGATCTCCGTTCAGGCTATCACCAGCTGAAGATTAGGGATTCAGATATTATGAAGACTGCTTTCAGGACTAGATATGGGCTTTATGAGTTTCTAGTTATGTCCTTTGGGTTGATTAATGCCCCAACAACATTCATGCACTTGATTAACAATGTATTTCGGCCGTATCTGGATTCATTTGTGATTGTTTTTATTGATGACATCCTGGTGTACTCGCATAGCTAGGAGGAGCACGCACAACATTTGAGAGTGGTATTACAGAGATTGAGGGAGGAGAAGCTTTATGCAAAGTTCTCCAAGTGTGAGTTCTGGCTTGGTTCTGTGGCTTTCCTGGGGCACGTGATGTCCAGTGATGGTATTCAGGTTGATCCGAAGAAGAAAAAGGCGGTGCAGGGTTGGCCTAGATCGTCCTCAACCACAGAGATTCGGAGTTTCCTCGGTTTGGCGGGTTATTATCGCCAGTTCGTCCAGAGTTTTTCATCTATTGCTTCGCCCTTGACCAAGTTGATGCAGAAGGGTGCACCATTTGTATGTTCGGACGAGTGCGAGGAGAGCTTTTAGAAGCTCAAGACAGCTTTGACCACAGCTCCAGTGTTGGTTCTGCCATCAGCTTCAGGTTCTTACACAGTGTATTGCGATGCCTCGAGAGTTGGGATCGGATGTGTGTTGATGTAAGAAGGTAGAGTTATTGCATATGCTTCTCGTCAGTTGAAGTCCCATGAGAAGAACTACCCTGTGCATGACTTAGAGTTGGCTTCTATAGTTCATGCTTTGAAGATTTGGAGGCCCTACTTATATGGAGTATCTTGTGAGGTGTTCACGGATCACCGCAGTCTTCAGCATTTGTTCAAGTAGAAGGACCTTAACTTGAGGCAGCGGAGGTGGCTTGAGTTACTCAAGGACTATGATATTACCATTCTGTATCATCCGGGGAAGGCCAATGTAGTAGTCGATGCTTTCAGCTGGAAGGCAGTGAGTATGGGTAGTTTGGCGTATATTCCAATTGGGGAGAGGCCCTTTGCAAGTGATGTCCAGGATTTGGCCTATCGGATGGTGGGGTTAGACATTTTAGAGCCTATTCGGGTATTGGCTTGTGTGATTTCTCGGTCTTCCTTGTATGACCGCATTAGAGAGCACCAGTATGATGATCCGCACTTGTTTGTCCTTAAGGACAAGGTCCAGCATGATGATGCCATCGATGTATCTATTGATGATGATGGCGTGTTGAGGATGCAGGGCCGGATTTTTGTGCCCAATGTGGATGGGCTTCGGGAGTTGATATTAGAGGAGGCCCACAGCTCGCGGTATTTCATTCATCCGGGTGCCGCGAAGATGTATCAAGATTTGAGGCAGCACTACTGGTGGAGGAGAATGAAGAAAGATATTGTGAGTTATGTAGCTCGGTGTCTCAACTGTCAGCAGGTCAAATATGAGCATCAGAGGCCCGGTGGTGTACTCCAGTGGATGGATATTCCAGAGTGAAAGTGGGAGAGGATTACTATGAATTTTGTGAGTGGTCTCCCTCATACCTCGAGGAAGTTTGATTCGATTTGGGTGATTGTGGATCGGCTGACCATGTCCGCACACTTCATTCCGGTGTGTACTTCCTATTCTTCGGAGCGGCTGGCAGAGATTTTCATCCGGGAGATTGTTCGGTTGCATGGGGTCCCAGTTTCTATTATCTCAGATAGGGGTACTCAGTTCACTTCCCAGTTTTGGAGGACCTTTCAGCGGGAGTTGTGTACACAGGTGGAGTTGAGCATAACATTTCATCCTCAGACGGACGGGCAGTCCGAGCGTACCATTCAGATATTAGAGGACATGTTGCATGCCTGTGTTATTGATTTTGGAGGTTCTTGGGCTGAGTTCTTGCAACTTGCAGTGTTTGCTTACAACAACAACTATTAATAAAGTATCTAGATGGCACCGTATGAGGCCTTATATGGGAGACGGTGTAGGATCTCTGGTTGGTTGATTTGAGCCCGGGGAGGCTAGACTATCGGGGACAGAGTTGGTCCAGGATGCCTTAGAGAAGGTGAAAGTGATCCAGGAGAGACTTTGTACAGCTCAGTCGCGTCAAAAGAGTTATGCGGACCGGAAGGTTCGAGATGTATCTTATATGGTGGGCGAGAAGGTCTTGTTGAAGGTTTCGCCCATGAATGGCGTTATGAGGTTTGGGAAGAAAGGGAAGCTGAGTCCGCGGTTCATTGGGCCTTTTGAGGTACTTAGCAGGATTAGGGAGGTGGCCTATATGCTTGCTTTGCCACCCAGATTGTCGGGGGTTCATCCGGTATTCCATGTTTCTATGCTCCGGAAGTATGTTAGGGACCCGTCTCATGTGTTAGACTTCAGCACGGTTCAGTTGTATGATGACTTAACCTATGATGTGGAGCCAGTGGCTATTTTGGGTTGTCAGGTTCTGAAGTTGAGATCAAAAGATATAGCTTTGGTGAAGGTGCAGTGGAGAGGTCGGCCCATGGAGGAGGTTATATGGGAGACCGAGCAGGAGATGCGGAGCAGATATCCTCACATATTTGAGACTTTAGGTATGTTTCTTGTGCCACTCGAGGACGAACGTTTGTTTTAGTTGGGGAGGATGTGAGGACCCGACCCGTCGTCTCATGTGTTACCGCCCGTTTTCCCCATTTATTACTTCTTTATGTTTCATTATCGGCATTTGATGAGTTTGAGTTGAATTGGGTTGGTTTTGGTAGAAAATGAGACACTTAGTCTCCTTAAGGAAGACTTATATTGGAAAAGTCAACCTGATGTTAACTATTGAGTTAGAGGGCTCGGATGTGATTTTCGGTAATTCGGTTAGCTTCGGGGGATGATTTATGATTTAGGAGTGCGATCGGAATTAATTTTGGAGGTCCGGTGTAGAATTAGACTTGAATTGGCGAAGTTAATATTTTGGCGAGTTCCGGTTGGTAGGTGAGATTTTGATCCGGGGTTCGGAATGGAATTCCGAGAGTTGTAGTAGCTTCGTTAGGTGATTTTGGATATGTGTGCAAAATTTCAGATGATTCGGAGGTGATTTGGTTGGGTTTTTTATCGAATGTGAGTTTCGGAAGAGTTTGAAGAACTTAGGCTTGAAATTGATGAAAAATGAGGATTTTTGTGTTGTTGGATGTGTTTTAAGATTGGAACAAGTTTGAATAGGGTATTGGGCCATGCATGTGCTTTTGGTTGAGGTCCCGGGGGCCTCGGGGTGAGTTTGGGTGGTTAAACGAAAAGTTTTTGGAGTTAATTGCAGGTTCAAATAGCTGGTATCTGTTGGTTTCGCACCTGCGGTTATGGGACCACAGGTGCGGTCTCGCATAAGCGAGCTGAGCCTCGCAGGAGCGGAAATAGAAGTCCAGGTCGGGTTCCGCAGAAGCGGAATATTGGACCGTATAGGTGGTCCCGCTGAAGCGAAGTGGGGACCGCAGAAGCGGTAGGTGCCTTAAGTGAAAAGTCCGCAGAAGCGGACGTTGACCACATAAGCAGAAGTCGCATAAGCGTTATTTCATCCGCAGAAGCGGAATGACTGGCAGTTAAGTGAAATTAATCTTCTTCGCGAGTTTTTGAAAGAACAACATTTTGGACTCCGAACCTTGAGAACTTTGAGGCTATTTTGAAGAGGGTTTCGAGGGCTTTAATCAGGTATGGACTATAGGACTTAGAATTCGATTTTATGGTGTATAAACATGGATTTAGACTGAATAGTCAAGGAATCAAAGGTCGAAAATGGCGGTTTAGGGTTTGAACTTAAGAGAGTTTAAAATAGGGATTTCAGGGGTCAAATGGACTCCGATTCTGATAAATTTGATATGTATGGACTCGTGCCGAGACGAGAAATCCGGTGATGTGACTTTTATAATTTTTAAAGAAGTAGGCCCTAGGATCGAGTTTTGCCAACTTCATGATTTTCGATATTTTTCGAGTCTTTTCGATTGGGTTATATTCCCTTAGCCTATTGTAATGTATTCCTTGTGATTTTGATCAGATTTGACACGCGAGGAGGTCAATTCGTGAGGAAAAAGCATAGCAAGCTGGGTTTTTGGGCCGGCTTGATGTGAGTAATTGGTGTAAATGATGAACTGAGGGTTTGAAACCCCGAAATTTCACATCGTACCGCTATATTGGGGCAAGGCACGCGCTCTATGAGGAGTGCGGGGTTGTTTGGTTATTGGGGATTGTGACTTGGTCCGTCCCGGTTATGTGTTACTGTGTTTTCTACTAGAACTTGTTGGAAATCATTGTTACCTGGTTTGACTGTTGAATTTAGGCTTCATGTCGGTTATTTGAATCCTTCAGGGATTGATTTCACTGATTTTCGCATACTCTGCATATTGTTTAACCTCATCCCAAAGTTTTAAATATTATTTTGCAAACTCAGCCCCTTTTTCTAAACTTGAAAACTCAAATGATATTTAAATGATATTTTGGGCTGTGAATTACTGATTTAAAAGTGCCTGAGGGGCTTATAGTGATCTTTGGATTTATGGATGGCTCGGGCTGCACGCCGCAGCAGTGATATATGATATTGAGGCCGAGGGCCTGGTTGGTTCCACGAGATGACTTGTTTATTGCGCTTGGGCTGTAGGAGCCCCTCCGGAGTCTGTACACACCCCTAGTGAGCACCGTCGACGTAAAATATATGGTTGGCTCGGACTGCACGCCGCAGTGGGTACCTGAGTGTACCGGTATTTGCATTGCACTGCATTATTGTGTTATTTCTTACATGTTACCTGTCATGGTTCTTTCTGTACTGTTACCCTGTGAACTTGTCGGTTTTACTGTTAAAGTTTTGGTACTGCCTGTTATAGTTGCCTTGTGTTTTTCAATGATTTCTTATCTTCAGCTGTTATTTATGTTTATTACTCACTGAGTCAGAGTACTCACTTTACTCCCTGCACCTTGTGTGCAGATCTAGGTACATTACAGGCTGAGGGAGGACCTGCCTAGCTGAGCAGCATTTCACCGGGAGCATCGAGGTAGCTGCATGACGTTCGCATCCTTGATCCTTCCCTCCTATCCCTATCTTTCATTACTCAGTTTTTCTTAGACTGTCTTGTTATAAGATGACACTCTGTATTAAAGGCTCGTGATCGTGATACCAGATCCTGTTTTGGGTTTATGTTCCCGTATTTTGTTGGATTTCAGTACATTACTCCGTATTTATAGCTTTTCGATAAAAATGGTTTAGTAATTTAATATCTGCGTTTGAATTCTTGAACCATCATAAGTTGGGGTTATTGTTGAATGGTCGGGCTTTCCTAACAATGTGTTGGACGCCATCACGACCGGAGTTTGGGTTGTGATAGGCACACTCACGTTCATTAGTCAATCACTTGTCCTATTTAGACTTATTATGCATCGTTAGCTACTCATTCACTTCAAGAATGGAGCAAATCAAGTGGGACAAGCTTCAAACTTTTTCTTGAAAAATACTTTATTTTTCTTTAGTCATCATTATATCATCAACATGGTGCATTGAGACTCAAACCCAATGCTTTACCTATATAAAGGCATGTTAGGCCATAATGAGTTGAGACTCAAATCTAACTCTTATCATCATAAAGTACCAGGACTCAAGCCCGATTTCTTACCCTTATACAATGACATAATAAGTCTAGTGGACTTACCCTTGAGCCTTTCATGATATACTACTTTCTAATAATCAATTATTTTTTTTCCGAACATAAATAAAAGTTCACATTGATGTTTTTCACGAACAACTACATGATCAAATATAAAGGAAAAAAACTATCTTAGTTATACAAAATTTATTTTGACCAAAGCATAAATTTAAATTCTTAATATTGTTATAAAATTAATTAGAAACTTTTAAATCCAAAATCCAAAATCCAAAATTAATCTTTTAAATCCTTGAAACTTTTAGGAAGAAAATATAGGAACAAAGAAGAGCGTCCATTTGCTGAAGAAATGGAAGGATAACATTTAGAGAAAGGAGATGAAGAGCTGAGCAAATTTTCGATATCAGGGGAAGATGTAAGAAGAAGGGAATTCATTTTTTTTTTTGATAAGAAAATAATCCTAGAAAGGATAGGGTTTTCAGGAATTAAACAAACACTAGATTTATCTATATATATGACACTTTTAATTCATCCTTCTTCTTTTTAAATCCTTTTTCTTTTATCTTGGACGGGAGTAATATCGGAGAACAAAAAAAAGTAGTGAAGACGTGAGAAGGGTTTTTAATGACATCTGAACCCGGCAGTTCAAGATAAAAATGCAACACTATATTGCAACGCTATGCATTACTAAGCGCTAAAATGGGAGAAAATGGAGAGAACACTTGTGAGGTTTCAATTTTTTCTTCTTCTTTTTGCCATTTTTTCCTTCATCTTCTTCTTCTGGCCATGTTTTTACAGATTCTGCCATATTTTTTTAATCCAAATGTGAAATTTTTGTTGTCACAAATATTTCTCAAAAGAAAAATGATTTGCTATTGTGTATCTGTTTTGCTACCGCGTGATTTGCTTCTCTTGCAAAAAATATGATATTGAGAGGAGGAGGTGTGAAAATTGGAGGAAAAAGATGTGAAAATTAGGCGGGGTCCATATTATTTTAGGAAAAGAAAAAGAAAAAACTTAATCTTAGGTAGGTAACTCGCGTCCCGGATAGTGTATTTCATACAATGGAGGCTGACATGGCTGTGTGTTTAGTTGATTTTCTTTTGTGAATAAATAAAGTGTCTAGCTGGAAATGGCCTCAATTGAGGTGTTCAATTGATCGTTGAGGACAACTTGAATGGATATTTTATATATTTCGCCTTTATCAAAATTTATGTAAGAACTTTCTAGATAATTTCTTGACGTAAATGACGACATAGTATAATTCTTATTATTTGATTTGAGTAAAAATATCAACTTTAAACTAAAACAGAAAACAAAGATTAGAAAAAGAAATACATGAAAAAGAAGGGAAATAAACTAGCGGGGTTTGCGTTGGTATTGATGGCTGTACGTCCACACGTGGAAACTAGAAGCAAACTTTGAAACCACATAACCATTTTTACCAGGCTTGAACTTGGTCAAGTGGGAGTGATTTTATTTTGTGTTTCACGCAATTTACGCTAGTTGTGTGAGGTCTTTTTTTATCTTACATATTTTTGGACTAATATCTTACACATTTGTATCCATAAAATTCTGGGACCCACATAATTATGAGATAAAAAAAAGACCTCATACAACTAGTGTCAGTTGTGTGCAATACAAAATAAAAATTTTGGTCAAGTGGGTAATAACAATATATCCATGTTTGCCCAATATAACTTATATAAAATGCTAAAAATTTTCGAGCAAGCGGGTTCATATGACCCCTCTTGGATCAAGCTGACCGAAGGTGATGGGTCCGCCCCTGGATAGGTGCCTACATCACTCATCGTGAGGTGCAACCCTTTCCGGCGCGAGATGCTGACCGAAGGTACAGGAAAGAGAGATAGCTGATTAAGAAAAGATTGTTAATTATCTGTAAGATTTGAGAATGGCACCACAGAAACTACAGACAATAGCCTTCCAAGACTTGAAGTAAAATGGGATGTAACAAAATCTAGTGGCAGTGCGCATATCAGCAACTTTAGCACCATGGCCGCACCTCGAACACGAGCCAGCCACCGGTTTACTCCGCCTCATCATCTTCTTCTGGTCTACTAGAAAGCAAAAACATACCATTATTTACGTAGTTGTCGGCTAGTTAAAGGTCAGCTTCAATTTTCCCCCGACAATCAAACTGCACTTCCTTCTAATAAGTGGCTGAGAGTTAACAAGTAACCTTGGCCTAGTTAAAGGCCAGCTTGATTCTAGGTAAAGATCCGTCAATAATAGTTCCTATTCCAGTTCCCGTTCAACATTCTATCAAAGTATTCTCTCCTGGCCGTACTTCAACCAGCTGCTTTTTTGCTATATGCAAATTATCAAATGGAAGAGAAAAATATTCAGAAAGCTTTTTGTTGGTTTTGCTTGGCCAAATATCAAAGGAGTTTGTTGGAGCTTAGGATATATATATAGAGTAGTAACATTTTTTCGTACTGTCAAGTTCAGACAACTTAAAACAACTGATAATTGTTTATAAGTAATAATTTTGATTTGATGACCTAAAATATTATTGAAAACTTTTTCTTTACTTAATTAAAAATATTATTAACGTAAAAGTTCTTTGCACTACTAAGGTATATGAATCAAATCTATAATATACTAGTACTTCTTTTATTTTATATTATATGTGACTGATGTTTGATTGGGCAAATATTTTTAAAAAATTAAATTTGAACTTGTAATCTTAAACCTATAAGCAATAAATGTATGTCATTTAAGGTAAATTAAAAAATTTAATTATTCCAAATTATAAAAAGGAAATTCATTTTTTATTTAAAGTAGTGCCACATAAAATAAAATGAGTGTCATATATAGATATAATTCTTTTACCTTTAATTATAGATCTCAATTGTGAGTCTTGACTCTTGAGTATGAAAAAATATTTAATGGGAAGTATTTGTTCCTTTTATTGGCTATACGCTATGCGCATCTGGATTAACTAGCACCCTTAAACGAGTATTAGATACCGAGTAGGAAAAAAAAAAAAAGAGAATGAAAATTTGAACTTGACAGCTTCCAACTCAGCGTTGATTGCCACGTAAAGGGAATTCTAGAAATTGATTAGACTTTTGAAGAATGAGCTAAAAGGTGCTGATTATGCCATATGTCCATTTTACAGTTGGGAGATGTGTGCTATTTTGATGTTTAATTAATGAAGTGCTTGCTGTGCCATTCAAGTGTTTATCTTATGTTCCATTTTTTATCATCGCGAGAGGGGAGCTTTAGAGCAATAGTAAAGTTATTTTCGTAGGACTTATATGTTATGCGTTCAAGTCATAGAAGTAGCTACTAATGCTTGCATCGAGATATGCTGTCTATATCACCCTTTAGTTGTGGCACTTCCTCGGATCCTGCCTAAATGAAAGATACTTTCATGCATCGGGCGCCCTTTCCTGCTTCAAGCTTTTTTTCTTATGTTCCATTTTTCATTATCGTTGAATTAGGGAAGCTTTGGAGCAACAGTAAAATTGTTTCCGTATGATTTATATGTTATGCGTTTGAGTCATAGAAGTAGCTACTAATGTTTGCATTTAGGTAGGCTGTCTATATCATACCCCTTAGTTGTGGCCCTTCCCCGGACCCTACGTAAATGCGTGATACTTCATGCATCGGGCTGCCTGCCCTTTCTTGCTTCAAGCGCTTTTTCTTATTTCTATTTTTCTTTATCGTTGAAGGGGAGCTTTGGAGCAACAGTAATGTTATTTTCCTATGACTTATATGTTATGTGTTCGAGTCATAGAAGTAGCCACTAATGCTTTTATTTTGATAAGCTGTCTACATCACACTCCTTAGTCGTGACCCTTCCCCGAACCCTGAGTAATACAAGATACTTCATGCATCGGGTTGCCCTTTCCCACTTCAAGCATTTTTTCTTATGTTCCCTTTTTATTATCGCCAAATTAGGGGAGCTTTGGAGGAACAGTAAAGTTGTTTCTGTATGACTTATATGTTATGCATTCGAGTTATAGAAGTAGCCACTAATGCTTGCATTTGGATAGATTGTCTACATCACACCCTTTAGTTGCGGCACTGGCCCTACCTAAGCGCAAGATACTTCATACATCGGGTTGCCCTTTCCTGCTTCAAGTCTTTTTTTCTTATGTTCCATTTTATGCCATCATTGTAAAAATTATATTTCATTATTTATTTATATTCTGAGTGTAGAATCCATAAATTTCTCTGTTAGTTAAAAACATGGAAAGGTATTTAGGTTCTCTCTGACACCAAGCATGCGAGGGAATCACCTACGAAAAAGTTTTGAAAGTTACAAAGGAAGGAAAATTTTAATACGACTTTTTCGGAGATGGCTCTGTAGGCGCACGTTTAGCAAGGATAGCTAACGTACGCCATCCGCAATGACAAAGCAACACAAGAAGCTTTCTAACCCTAATCAAGGAGATGAAGAAGCCCTGGAAACACCTGCCTCTTCGCAAATAGGGTGTTGGCTCACTGGAATGGGGAGTGCACCAATAATTATTCAGCACAATCCATTGAAAGAAGAGGAATTAAAGAATACGCCGGTCAGATGACTGCAACCGTTGACCTTTGGTAGCTTTCTGCCACAGAAATTTTAGCCTATACTGGAGGAGAAGGAAAACGAAGAGACCACTAGCAAAGGGCTTGAAGTGCGTGCACAACAAGCAAATCTTAGAGCGGAGAAACCATTGGTACATCGCAAATTGCAATTCTCGGCAGCAGTAACCTCAACTCAACAAGCACAAAATGTAAAGGAGAAGGCAGCTGGTGGCAAACAGGAACAACTAAAGGAAAAGAGAGTGAAGGAAAATAGAAATTCCCCAATGGGTAAGCCTTTAACCTACATTCCCCCTTCTATGAGAGATGGAATGATTGTGGTACAAATAGAGGAGGAGGACACCAGAGCTCAGGAGGAATCGCTAAAGAATGCCCTAATTGGGTATGTCCTTGAAGATAATCCATATGAGAAATCTATGAAAAATTATGTCATTAATGTATGGAATTTTGTAGCACAACCAAAAATTCTCTACCATGATGAAGGTTATTATATTTCCAATTCCAAAGTATAGAAGATAGAGACTTAGTTCTTCATGCTGGTCCATACACCTACCAAAACAAAACTTTTATCCTATAGCATTGGAAGATAGATTTCTGTTTTAATCCAGAATGCTTAAGCATCATTCCTTTGTGGGTGAAATTTCTAGGGCTATCGTTAGGATACTGGTCCACTGAAGCATTGAGTAAAAGTGCTAGTGTAGTAGGGAGACCTCTATATGCTGATAAGGTAACATATGAATTGGAAAAGGCCTCTTATGCAAGAGTAATGGTGGAAATTGGTGTTTCACACCCACTCACTGAGAGCTTTGAGATGCAAACACCAACAGGAGTGATAAAAAAAATTGCTTACGACTAGAGACCCAAATTTTGCTGTGATTGTATTAAATTTGGTCATGATACAATAGAATGCTGGACAAAGAAAAAGCAAGCAACTGAAGAGGAATTTAAGGAGCAACCAAGAAGACGAAGAAGGAACAGGAAAAAGAAGCAAATCACTCAACAATGGGTGCAGAAGATACATGCCTCTTCTTCAAATGAGGCAGAATCATTTGGGACTCAAAAAGAAGAGCAGGTGAGAATGGTCACAGCTGAAGGAGTACAGGAAAATCAAGATCCTACAGAAAATCCAAACATGGCTTTCAGCAAGATAGGAACAGGGCAAGGAAAACAGATTACCATTGTTAAAGGTAATACAACTGCTGCAACTACCTCTAGCAATAGATTTGCAATCCTACAAGAGCAACTATCAGATCAGGAACCAAGGGATGCTGGGCCAACCAGCTCTTCCCACCAATGAACATCTGTACTTGGAATATAAGAGAGCTTAACAAGCCCTTTAAATAGAAAGAGCTAAGAATCTTTCTGAATAAGTATAAAATAGATGTAATTAGATGTGTAGAAACAAGAGTAAAGGAGAGGAAAGCTGGGAGAATCATACAGAAGGTGGCCAGGGACTGGAATGTTTGCTGTAATTAAAAAGACCACCCAATGGTAGAATCTGGCTTATGTGAAGAAACAATACAAATATCCAGATCATTGAGACTATAGATCAATATATACATTGTGAGGTGCAGAAGGATAGTTTCAAAGCATTGCTAATAGTGGTGTATGCTAGGAATGGTGTAACTGTCAGGCATCAGCTATGGAATCAACTTGAAAAAGCAGGAACAAATGTACAGGATGCTTGGTTATTAAGTGGGGACTTTACCAATGTGTTAACCTCAGAGGACAGAATAGGAGCACCAGTCACTCAATCAGAGATACAAGGCTTTCAAAACTTAATTGATATGCTGCAATTGACTCCACTAAAAAGTGTTGGCTGGTTCTTTACATGGTGTAACAAACAATAGGAAGATAAAAGGGTGTACAACAAGATAAATTGGGCAATGGGCAACTATGTGTGGTTGCAATAATATAGCCACATAGAAGCTGAATTTTTTGACCCATGAGTGTCTGATCACTCACCAATCCTTATACATATCAGTCAACATAAAAAAGGATCGTACCTTAAATCTTTCAAGATTTACAAAAATGTCATGGAACATCCAGAGTTCAGGAACATAGTGCAAGAAATATGGCAGCATAGAACTCAAGGAGAACCCATGAGCAAAATCTGAAAGAAATTGAAGGTACTCAAAAGCAGACTTAAGGACCTGAACAAATTTATGGCCTTCTACCAGTAGAGAATTGATCAGGCTAGACAGAAACTAGAGGTAATACAGGGAGAACTCAAAAATTCTCCTCTGAACCAGAGCTTGCTCAATCAGGAAAAAGAAGTCTTGACAAAACTGGAAAAATGGAGTCATATAGAAGAACAAGTATTACAGCAGAAGTCAACGGCCACTTGGATTGAATGTGGAGACTCAAACACCAAATACTTCCATGCTCAATAGAAAATGAGGACAAGCAAAAACCACATTGCATCCATCTACAATGCAAGTGGTATTAAACTAACTGATCCAGTCCAGATATAAGAGGAGTTTATCTCTTTCTTCACAAATCTTATGGGAGAAAGTGGAGGAACCCATAGATGTCCAGATACTGCAGTGATTAAACAAGGGAGATGTCTGGACCAACAACAGAAGGAGGCACTAGTTAAAAATATAACAAATGAGGAAATCATAGCAGCTATAAAGGATATGCCTCGTGACAAAGCCCCAAGGGTAGATGGTTTTCCAATTGAGTTCTTCATATCACAATGGAATATAGTTGGGTTTGAAGTATGTGCAGCAGTCAAGGAATTCTTTGAAATAGGCAAAATGCATAGAGGCATGAATTGTACAACAGTCACTGTTATTCCAAAAGTGCCTAACCCCATCCAAGTAAAAGAGTTCAGGCCGATAGCTTGTTGTACCACTCTATACAAGATAATAACCAAAGTACTCACCAACAGAATAAAAAGTATAATAGGAGACCTCATAGGGAGTCACAATCAGCCTTCATTGAAGGAAGAAGCATTGCAGATAACATTTTATTTACTCATGAGCTTTTTAAAGGATATAACAGAAAAGGGATATCCCCAAGGTGTGTTATAAAAGTTGACCTCAGGAAAGCATATGATACCTTAGATTGGATCTTCCTTGAAAAAATGCTACTAGATCTTGGTTTCCCTTATAAATTTGTCAGTTGGATAATGAAGTACATCACTACAGTGACCTACTCCCTCAACATAAATGGAAGACTGACAAAACCATTTCAAGGAAGAAGAGGTATTCGACTAGGAGACCCTATGTCTCCTTACTTGTTTGTCATAGCCATGGAGTATCTGCAAAGAGAACTTGCACAACTGATAAAGAACATGAACTTCAAATTCCATCCCAGGTGTAAGAAACTGGGAGCAATGCACATTTGTTTTGCTGATGATCTATTGATGTTTTGTAAAGTTAACATTACATCTATCAGACTACTGCAACAGACATTTCTCAAGTTCTCAAGCTTATCTGGCCTCCAAGCAAATACAGAAGAAAGCTCCATATATATAGCAGGTATTTCAGACAGCACAAAACAAGACATTATGCAAGAATTGCGGTACACTGAAGGTACTTTGCCATTTAGATACCAAGGTATGCCACTAACATCAAATAAGTTGTCTATCATCCAATGTTGGCCATTAGTAGTGAAGATTACACAGAAGATTAACTGTTGGACAGCAAAATTGCTTTCATATGCTGGTAGGCTCCAGTTAATTAAATCAGTCTTGTTTGGGGTACAATCATACTGGGCTCAAATTGTTTTGATGCCTAAGAAGATATTGAAGATGATTGAAGCCATATGTAGATCATTATTATGGTCTGGTACAAAAACTATCACCAAGAAAGCACTAGTTGCTTGGAACAGAGTATGCTGGCCACAAGCTATAGGTGGATTAAATGTAATTAACATGTACTGGAATAAAGCAGCAATTGCAAAACATCTGTGGGTAATTATAATGAAGAAGGACAATTTATGGATTTGATGGGTTCACACCTTCTACGTCAGAAACAGGACAGTGGAGAACAGTCCAATACCTAAGAATGCTGCTTTGGGTGGTCAGGAAGATAATGGAGACAAGAAAACTTGTTCTTGAATTACAAGGAATTCAGGGGGATCTGATCAACCGACTTATTCAAACAAAAGGGAGGGAAGTTCAGTATCAGCAAGTTATACCATATGCAATTTCCTCAACTACAAAAGCTACCTTGGAAGAGTATCACTATGCAACCTCATCTACTTCCTAGGTATAAATTCATACTATGGCTGGCACTACAGAGAAGATTAGCAACTGTGGACAAACTCATCAAATTTGGAGTTCAAGTGTCTCAGACTTGTGTTTTCTATAAGCAATCCGATGAACTATTTGAACACCTATTTTTTGATTGTCCTAAAGTAAGAGAAATATGGACCAAGCTACTCAAATGTCTAGGTCATCCTAGGCCTATTCAGGCTTGGTAGAAGGAGGTCCAATGGATCAACAGGGCTGCAAAAAAGAAATATAGTCACTGGGCAATTGTTACATGTGTATTTGGTATGCTGGTATACACAATCTGGAGGGAAAGAAATGTGGTTAGATTTCAAGGGGGAGTACTCAAAGAAACAATATTTACAGAGAGATAGTAATGCACATACATACCAGAGGGAGGACAATCAAGAGCTGGGAAGGAGCATTGTAAGAATTAGACTATTTTGCTTTAGGATCATAGGTTTGAAGTATGCAAAATGCTTTTGTATGTTGTCTTTCCAGGTTAGATGAAGCTTTAAGCTGATGTAAATTGCATCACAGTAGAGATGACACTAGAGCATCAGACTTAGTGTAATTAAAAGATAGAGACACAAATGGTCATCATCTACCTGATTTGTAAAGCTTTTTTTTTTGTGTGGAATGGATAGAAAGTCACTATTTACTAAAAAAAAATTAAAAATTAATACTTTATTTTTCTTTTTATTTCGCATAATATTGCTCTGGAAAAAAAATAATTGAGTAAAATATTCAATAAAAATTCCTATAGCATATCCCAACTTATTTGAGGTAGAAGTGTAATTGTGTTATAGAATCTATATATTTCTCTTTAATATTAAAACAATCACAAACTTTTCAAGATTTCTACAAGAGAAAAGAAGAGTTCCTTTACATATATATAATAAAAGGAGAGACAAAAGTACATTATTAAGACAAGTGGCATAAACCACAAAAAGCCAAGTGGCATTGTTAAGATAAAATAAACTACCTTTTTAATTAAAAAATCTTTTTAAAATTGTGAATTAATTGGTTACTCTATTTGAATTAATAAAGTAGATGTCTTATAATTAACTATATTAAAAAAATGAAAATATAAAAAAAAAATAACTACCCATTCAAATCGGGGAGTAGTTTCAAGTTGGAGTTTTAAAGTTTTTTTATAATAAAAAATGAAAAATAAGAAAAACAATTAAATTAGCTACAGTAAAAAAACAAAAATATTAATTAAAAAAAATAAGCTATTCAAGTTGGGGAATAGTTTCAAGTTAGAGTTTTAAATTATTTTAAAATAAAAACAAAAATAAAGAAATAAAAATTGCCAATTCAAATTCGGGTGTGGTTTCAATTTGGAGTTTTAAAACTATTTTAAATAAAAAATGTAAATAAAGAAATAAAATATTACCAATTTAAATTGGGGAATAGACTACTCATTCGAATTGGGGAGTAGTTTCAAGTTGGAGTTTTATAAATATTTTAAATTGAAAAAAAGAACAAACATAAGAAAAAAAAATTAGCCATAATAAAAAAATATCCATTCAACTTTGGGAGTAGTTTCAAGTGGAGTTTTAAAGTTATTTTAAAATAAAAAAGGAAAATCAAAAAATTAAGAAACTTTCAATACAAATGAAAATACAAAAATATAAAAATACTATTCGGATATACACACACACAAACACATACACACACACACACACATATATATATAATGCCTATCTCTTTATATTTTTGATGAATTCAAAATTATAACTTAGTAAAAAAATATTAGATTATTTAAATTTTTAGTAAACTATAAAATTTTAAAACTAATCAAACAAGTATTACAGTAGAAAGGAATGTACGAAAAGAGGGGGATAGAGATAATTTTATGATATTTATATTTTGAATTAATTAAAAAATAAAAGATAAATAAAAAACAAATTAACAATAATACTAAGTACTTGCTAATTCTATAATAAAAATCAAAGGAGCAAATAATTTATTTGATTACTATATGATGTGTATCCTTTAATTTTTTATAGATTTTATTATATTTCTGTCACGACCCTAGTTCACCAATTGTGAACACGTCATGACGGCACCTAGTCTCTACGACCAGGTAAGCCTAACACATTGCGGAAGTAATAACAATTGCGAAATTTATAATTAAAACTAAATAACATGAGTAATGTATACAGTTGCCGCCTGGCACATACACTTTAAACCAAATACTGAA